>PVJA010015664.1:9346-32746 GCA_004027025.1 Myocastor coypus
ACACAAAGAGTAGGTTCTTTGGAAGAATAAATAAAATTGATCGATTCTAGCCAACCTCATTTAAAAAAGGAAAGAAAAAGTTCAAACTGATGCAATGAGAAGTGAAAAGGGTGAAATCCCTACAGACCCTACAGAAATTCAGAAGATTATCAATCTAAAATCTTTATTCTCACAGAACAGAAAACGTAGAAGAAATGGACAGAATCTTAGACATATATATAAACTACCAAAGCTGACTCAAGAAGATATAAAAATTTTGAATAACATAATATCAGTGAAAGAATTTAAAATGTATAATAATAATAATAATAATAATAATAATAATAATAATAATAATCCCCTACCAACAAAGAAAAGCCCAGGTCCTGATGGATTCACAGCTCAGTTTTACAAGTAATTTAAGGAGGACATAATGGCAACTCACCTCAAAATTTCAATGAAACTGAAAAGAAAGCAATTCTGCCAAATTCATTCAGGGAGGCAAGTATTAACTATTCTGATATCTAAACCAGAGAAGGACCCAACCAAAAAAGAGACCTACAGGCCAGTCTTCCTAATGGACATAGATGCAAAAATCCTCAATAAAATACTAGGAAAAAGAATGCAGCAAATCATCAAGAAGATTACATATCATAACCAAGTGGGATTTATCTCAATAATGCAAAGATTGTTGAATATATGAAAAACCATAAATGTAATACACTCCATACACTCCATCAATAGACTCAAAGACAAAAATAACATGATCATCTCAATACATGGAGAAAAAACTTTTTTTTAACAAAGCCCAACTGTCATTCATCATAAAAACACTATAGAAAATTGGAATAGATGGTTTTTACCTCAACCTCCTAAAAGCCATCTACAACAAACCAACAGTGAACTTCATGCTGAATGTATAAAAATTAAAAACGTTCACTTTAAAACCAGGAGCAAGACAAGGATGCCCACTGTCACCACTCCTGTTCAATATAGTTCAAGAAACATTAGCCAGAGAAATTAGACAAGAGAAACAAATAAAAGGAACAATGATTAGAAAGAAACAGGTCACTTTATCATTATTTACAGATCACATGATACTGTATAGAGAAGACTCCCAAAGCTCTACTAAGAGACTTGTAGACTAACCAAATTCAGTAGTATAATAGGGTACAAAGTCATCACTCAAAAATCAACTACATTTCTATGCTCAAACAACAAATACACTGAGAGAAAAATGATGAAAACCACCTCTTTCACAATAATACCCCCTAAAAATGAAATACTCATAAATAATCTCACAAAGGAAGTAAAAGATTTATACAGAAAAAAATCATAGTACTCTGATAAAAAAGATCAAAGAGGATTTCAGAAAATGGAAAGATATTCCTTGCTCCTGCATAAGAAAAACCAACATTGGGCCTGGCGGGATGGCTCAGTGGTCTAAAGCGCCTGCTTGGGAAGCTTGGGCGGCTTCAAGGACCGCGGTTCAATCCCCGGCACCACATGCTGTGCCAACCCTGCCCTCCGGGCGGGCTGAGCCAGCCATAAAAATGAGTGAATAAACAAACAAAGGTTCTGAAACAAGAAAAAAATAAATAAATAAAATTTAAAAAAAAAAAAAAAAGAAAAACCAACATTATGAAAATGATCATACTCCCAAAATTGTTACATAGGCCCAATGTACTCCCGATTAAAACACCATCACAGATCTAGAAAAAACATTCCTAAAATTCATCTGGAACCAGAAGAGACCTACAATAGCAAAAGCACTTCTGGGTAACAAAGGAAAGGCAAGAGGCATCACAATCCCTGACTTGAAATTATACTACAAAACTACTGTGATACAATCAGCATGGTACAGGCAATAAAACAGACCTGAGGATCAGTGTGACAAATTAGAAGCTACAAGCACAATTATAAACACACTCAGCCACCTTATCTTTGACAAAGGGGCCAAATATGTTTCACTGATGAAAATGCTGCATTTCCACTTTCAAAGGCTGATAATAAACCCATGTTTATTACCATGCACAAAACTGCAGTCAAAATGGATGAAAGATTTGAATATTAAAACTGCAACACTAAATCCTCTGGAAGAGAAAGTACTTGGAAACCATAAGGATATGGGGGTAGGAAAAGAGTTCATGAACAAAAATCAAACTACATGGCAAGTATTTCAAAGAACAAACAACTGGGATCTCATCTTTCTGAAAAGTTTCTGCATGTCAAAAGAAATCATTAGTAGAGTAAAAAGAAAGCACACAAAGTGGGAAATGCTTGTAGCAGACTGTCCTTCAGACAAAGGACTCCTTATCTAGAAGGTATAAAGAATTTTTTAAAAAATCAGGCCTCCAAAATTCAAAGACCCAATAAAAATACGGGCATCTGAGATGAATATACACTTCATAAGTGAAGAGATACAAATGCAAATAAATGTAAGAAAAAATGTTCAATATCATTGGTCAATCAAGAGATGCATGTTGGGACAGCGAGATGGTTCAGCAATCTAAAGTGCCTGCCTAGGCAGGCTTAGGCAACCATAGGGACCATGGTTTGAACCCCAGCATCACATGCTGCACCAGCCCCACCTCCAGTGAGGCTGAGCCAGCCATTAAAAAAAACAGATTCATATTGAAATAATGCTGAGACACCATCTTCTGCCAGAAAGAATGGCTATTGTGCAGAAGACAGCCAGTAACAAATCCTGGAGAGGCTGTGGGGGAAAAGAAGCCTTCTCCACTGTTGGTGGGAGTGCAGATTGGTATTGCCATTATGGAAATTCCTCAGAAACTAGGATTGGAAGTCTCATTCAAGGCAACTATTCCTCTCCTAGGTAGTTTTGCAAAACAACTGAAAGCATTATGCTACAGTGCTATATAGGCACCCATGTTTGTAGCAGCACAATTTCTCATAGCTAAATTTTGGAAACAACCCAAATGCCCATCAACTGAAGAATGGATAAAAAATATATTTTTTTACACAGTGGACTATTATACAGCTATTAAAAAGATCAATTCAAGGCTTTTGTAGATAAGCGGATGCAGCTAGAGACTACTGTTACGGGTTCTCAAACAGAGGCCAGAGCAGAGTCCAAATTAGAATTTAAATATGAGCCTTTAATACTGAGCTCCGGGCCTTCCTGACTTCAACTCACACAAAAGAGAGGGTTTTTATACAGAAACTACTTTTTTACTTAGCACGCACTGATTTTCTTGAAATTAATCATTTGTAACTGCCTAACAGAGACACAACTTAAAATTAACTAGACAATAGATTGAGCACAGTATCTAGATGAACTTTGGATTTTTAACAAAATAAAATCATTAGCTACATTCCTATGTGAATCAACAGGCAGTCAGGCCTAAACTTAATTATCACTTATAGGGGCTGATTTCCTTAGGTACATATACAGCAACATGAGTCACTCTAGCTTAGGCTATTACAATTGGTATATTCTAACTTAAGGTCATTTACCTTTGGTATTCACAAGTACAATGCTCTATTTTCTAAGAACAGTTATAAAAAGAACTCATCAGCCTTAGGAGGAACTTCCCGGACATGAGAGCTTAAAGTTGTGATTTTTAAACTACTGAGTAGTGTGCCCTATTACTAATTCACAAAGAAGTTACCTCAGTGAATCTGAAACCTGTGCAAGCCATTACAACTATATTGTTAAGTGAGATATATCAGATTCACTTGTACAAATGTCATATTATCTCGCTACTGTGAGAACCTGATAGAGTAATTAAAATCTAAAAGGTACAAGGGATACTGTGAAAGGGAAAAAAAAATTATTCAATCAGAAGGAAAAGCTTGGATGAGGTAAAGGACAAGTAAGGCAAAAAGATATATTTAGGTATAGTTTGGATAATTGTATTCTTGATTTCTGCGGGTCATTTGAAAGGAGTAGTGTCTCAGTTACCCTTCTCTTGTTGTTGGGACAAATACCTGACACTCAAAATTAGGGAAGAAAAGGCTTATTGAGCTCATAATTTCTGGAGATTTCAGTCCGTACTCACCTGGCTACAAGACAGAGTGATGCATGGCTGAGAGCAAACTTTGATAGAGGCTGCAAAGAACAGGAGCAAAGGGAGGGGCAGCATCTCAGGCAGCTAACTAGTCTCTCACCCTTCCTAGTACTGTAATGCAAATTACCTGGGGCAGGTGTAGCATCCACACCCACAATCATTAATCACGAACTCCAGAAGTTTGCCATGGCTACATAAGTCTCTAGGGGGACAACTAGACACAAACCAAAATAAGCAATTAATGTTTAAATTTTTTTTTTCTTTTACTCAGATACTGTTTTCACTTTTGAATTTCTTATATAACTTCTTTGTTGTTATTTTTTCTTTATTTTTAAAAATATTTTCCCTTTTTTATTTTATTTTAATGAGGAAAAACTAAACTAAAAACCTAACAAGAATAAACATAGAAACAAAGCAACATAAAACAATATAAATGGTACAAAATTTCAAAACAAGAAGACAAAATTAACAATGGTTGTTATATTATATATTGTCATTATCAAATTTGTTGCTCAGACTACCAGATATAGGTATACTAGATTGATCAAATAATTAAACATTAACTAGTCCTTTCAATAAACTTCAGGGGCCCAGCAGAATGGGTCAGTGGTCTAAAGCACCTGCTTGGGAAAGCTTGGGCGGCTTCAGGGACCACAGTTCGATAGGTGGCACCACATGCTGCACCAGCCCTGTCCTTGGGGCAGGCTGAGCCGGCCATAAAAAATGAGTGAATAAACAAAGGTTCTGAAACAAGAAAAAAAAAATAAAATAAAATAAAAAATTCTTTAAAAAAATAAATAAACTTTATTTTCTTCCTTATTTTTCTTTAAACAAATTTTACACATTTATATCATGCAATCTGAACAATTAATTTTAAAAGATAGCATCATTTAATATAGCAACCATTGTTGAATTCCTATTACTTTAGTAAAATCCTGTATCATTTCTAATGCTGTTTCTTTAATCACTATTTTGTATTTTTTAAAATGTGTGTATAGAGAAAGGAGAAGCTAATTCTGTAGGTCTTGATATTTTAGCAGAAGAAATTTTGCATCTGAAGTCAGGTAGCAAGTACCACGCAATGAAAAGAAGGCCTCTCTTAATCTTTGGACTATATTTCTACCACTACTGTATTAATATTTTAAACTGAATATTTAACCATTATGATGTGAACTATATTATTGGAAGACTAGGATCAGTGGATAACCTTAAATGAGACATTTATTACACTGTTGTACATTTGGTTTGTCAATATATCCTTCTTTCATATGGTTCAACCTATTTGTTATCTACGCCTATACTACACAAGGCATAGATGTTGAAGGTTTCAAGTACTGTTTTTAGCTCTCTTGTCAATTTTTATTTGTTAAAATTTAGGGAGCTTCCATAAATTTGCATGTCAGCAAACTTTAGCACAAAGGTGACTCTTGGTGTTTCTCTTGATCCTATCTACATATCAGCACATTCAGATCATAGCATACAGCACCAGGTGAATAATTCTCTATCTTAATCAGATATGCTACACCCAACCTAAAACTTATTTTCCTATTAATTACAACAATGATTTGAAGACACTCCATTCTCAGATCCTATCTTCATAACCAGTTTGCATGTTTTAAATATTAATACTCACCCAGTGTCACAGATCTTAACTGGGAAACATCAATGACAATTTCCCATGCCTCAGATATGTCAGTTTTGGTCTGGTGAGATGGCTCAGTGGTCTAAAGCACCTCCTTAAGCAAGCTTAGGCAACCACGAGGACCGAGGTTCAATCCCCAGCACCACATGCTGCGCCAGCGCCTCCCCCAGAGCAGGCTGAGCCGGCCATAACATGAAAAATAAAATAATTTAAAAAAAAAAAAAATATGTCAGTTTTGTTTGCCCAAAGATACTCCCAAGACCACTTTCCAATTAATGGACTCAACAAATCTTCTTACACTTTCCATCTCACTCATGGTTCTAGGCCCAAACAAGAAATAGGTGTTAATTTGTATCCAGATGTCCCACCTCCCAAACCCACATGCAGTCACCGAGGTGGCTTCTAGAGTTTGTGATTAACTCATGATCCAATGTTGGGCTTATGGCGTGAGAGCTACACCCACCCTGGGGTGGATAGCCTGCATACAATATGTGGGGCTGGGAGAAGGAGGCTTGCTCTCACCACTGCTCCTTCCCTTTTGCTCTTACTATTTTGCTGCATTCTGCCTCCATGATCTGTTGCCCTCTGCTATGTGCCACTCTGCCTTAGGATCCAGCTGATTAGGGAGTGCAACTTAAACAAACTGTGAGCTAAATAAACATGTCCTTCCCTAATTCTGGGTGTTGGGTATTTTGTCCCAGCAACAAGAGAAAAGTAACTGAGACAGTAGGCCACAACAAATATATACAAAGCCACATATAGAGAAATCACAACTTTCACTTTTTATCCAAAAGATTTTTTTTTCCATACCAGGGATTGAACTCAGGGCTCTGCACTTGCCATACAGGTGCTTACTGTTCTTAGCTGACTCCCCAATCCCTATTCAAAAGATCAGTGTTCATCCATTACTTAATGCTCTCTGTGATGAATTGTAACTCTTTCCAAGTCAGCCTCTACCTTTGCCCTTTTTTGTTCCTTCTGGTTTTGTACATTTTCTCTTTCTGAGAAGCAGATGTTGGTTCCCCTGGGAGGATTCATTGTGGTTCTCAGGAGCATGCATGCTACTTCTGCTCTAAGAAAGTCTGGACTGTCACATGTTTCTCAGTATGAAGAGGTTTACATATGGCTACCTTGTCTTAGAATAGATCTTCACCTCCTCTGCCTTGTATCATAGTGTTCCACTTTTATTCTCCTGACTCATGATTTAATTATCCTCCACCTTGTTTTGGTCCTGTATTTCCTGTTCACCCCCTCAGGTTTTCATTTTATTTTTTGAGCTTTATGTGCTTCCATCACCCCTCTCCCCTGTGCCTAGTCCCCAGATTCCCTTATCCCTCCGCTCAAGTTAGATTGTATTTAATTCCCATTTGTCTAGTTCTTGCCTCTGGCAAGAAGATAAACAGAGCACATTCTCTGACTTCCCCTAAGCTTCATTTCTCTTTCCACCCAGGACTGGAATCTGAAATGGAATCCTCATTTTCTGTGACTCCTCATAACTGTATTGATTGACAAAATGGTTAGCCACATATTTTCCTGCTGAAGAAACAAATGCCTTTTCTGGAAATTTTCCCATTGTACTTCATTCATCTACGTTCCAGAAGGTTTAGATCCATGTAAGCTGGGAGTGAGAGACTCTTGGGACCCTTCATGTATCTGTGTGACAGTCTTCGCACCCATTTTTGAACTGTAATAATTAAGAGCATTGATTTCATCATTCACTGGGCTAGCCCAGGTGCCCCTATTATGTAGAAGGAGGCTGTGCCTTCCTCTCAAAACCTCTTCTCTGTTATTCTTAATTATTTGTGTGATTGTCTGCTTAATATCTGCATTCTTAACACTGGTGCCTAGTGTTACTCTTCAATTTGCCACTTGTGGCTCAAAAGATGTATAGCAGGCAATAGGTTTAACAATCACTACACCAAATACTGAGCAGTCCATGGAGACCAGTGGAGGCCAATGAGAATAACAGTGTACTTATAAGCAGGTGCCTCAATTGCAGATGGGATAAAAGTCTACAGGGACTGTCAGGCAGTCTGTGGAAAGCAAATGAAGTGTGGGCTGCAGAGTCACTGAAGAAGATTATAAACATCCTTGTTCATGTCAAAACCTCCTGGGCAACAGAACCACAGGAGACCTCTCAGAGGAAAAGGCTGCTTGGCTTCAGCTCTAATAACCTGACTACGTGCAGCCAATTAGCCCCAGGCTGTAGGCTCCAGGGCTTGCTGTTGGTCACTTTCTGCTTTTCTCCTATGATATACTGCAGCTTTACATGACTCTCCTCTTCTTTAGAAAATGTCATGTCTCTATACTACATCAAATTTATTCCTGTTGATCATTTAGCAACTTTGGTACCTTCTTATAAATGCTTTTTGTATTTGTTCTTAGGTTATGGAAATAAGAAACAAAAAATAGTGTCCTAGGATAAAAAAACCAAAACAAAGCAACAACAAAAACTAAAGTCTAATCCAGACTCTGCTACTGTATGGCATTTATCCTGGACTAGTCACATTTCTGGATCTCTTTCCTCAGCTGTTGACTAAGGAAATCATCTGCTTCAGAGTTTGATTTTTCTTTTGACTTTTACCTATGGTAGACACTTTAGCAAAAAATTTTAAAAGCTGGAGTTACACAGGGGCATCTGTCACAAAAAGACAAATCAACTAGGTGAAAAAAATCAATAATAAAATATTATAACTGAACTAAACATTTGAATGATGGGCTTAATAAATGTCTACAATGTTCTATTATACATCAGAATACACATTATTCTTGAATTGGGACATTCTCAGAATAGACCACATATTAGATCAAACAGATTGCTTGAGTAAATGCAAAGGAATTTAAATTATCCTCTGCATATTATCAGACTATAGTGTAATTAAGTTGGAAATCAATGGCAAAAGAAACTTCAGGAACTTCATAAACACATGGAAATTCAATAGCATTTTTCTGAACAACCAATAGGTCACAGATGAAATTAAAGAAGCAATTGGGCAGTTTCTACAATTAAATGATAATGATAATACAACATACTAGAATTTATGAGACATGATGAATGCAGTCCTAAGAGGGAAATTTATAGTATGGAATACTCATATAAGGAAAATAGAGCAAGGACAAATAAGTAACATAATGTTTATTTAAGAAACAGCAAACTTCCAGAAAAAAATAAAAAAGATCAGACTAAGCCAAAATTCATGTAAGGGAGGAAATTATAAAGATCAGAGAAAAAAATTAATGCAATGAGAGACTAAAAACAATACAAAGAATTAATAAATTGAATTGGTTCTTTGAAAGATTAAATAAAATTGATAAACTCTTAACCTATGTTATCAGAAAAGGAAAGAAAATACTCACATTCACACAATATGGAATGAATAGGGCAAAATCACAATAGAACCTGCAGAAATCTAGAAGATAATCTGTACCTACTTTGAAATTTTATATTTCAATGAGATGGAGAATGCAGAATGTACAGATTCCTAGACAGATATAAATTACCCAAGTTGAAGATATAAGAATCCTAAACAAACCATTATCAATCAGTCTAATCAAAGATGTAATTAAAAGCCTACTAACAAATAAACATCAAGGCCCTGCTGGATTTACTGCTGAATTCTACAAGAAATTTAGAGAAGACCTGTATTAGTTACTTTTTGCTCGTTGCTGGAACAAATACCCAACACTCAAACTGAAGGAAGGAAAGGTTTATTTAGCTCACAGTTTGTGGAGGTTTCAGTCCATATTCGGCTGGCCCAAGGCTGAGTGGAACAGAGCAGAGAGCATCCAGTTCATGGCGGCGGAACAGCAACAAAATGGTGGCAGAGGTAGCCAACCAACACGGCAACAGAGCAACAGCAACAGCTAGAGCTCCAGTCTGTCTCTCTGTCTCTCTTTATATTACATTCAGGCTCTCCGCCTTAGCTCCCGCCCTAGACTACACCCATAATCCCGGAAATACTTCCACCCATAATGCCATCAGTACTAAAACCCATAATCCCAGGGATCACGGATCAAGTCTCAAACTCTAGCAGTCCCCGCCCAATGACTCCATGAGGCTTTGGGGGGGGGGCAACTAGACATAAACCATAACAAGACCTAACACCATTACTTCTCAAACTCCCATGAAATTAAAAGGGAAGCAGGGTTGGTGAGATGGTTCAGTGCTCTAAAGCACCTGCTGAGGAATGCTTAGGCAACCACATGGACCACTGTTGGATCCCCAGCACCACATGTTGTGCCAGTCAGCCCCACTCCCCAGAGCAGGCTGAGCTGGCCATAACAATAAAAACAAAAACAACAACAGAGAGACAGAGAGAGAGAGAGAGAGAGAGAGAGAGAGAGAGAGAGAGAGAGAGAGGGAGAGGGAGGGAGAGAGAAGAAAGAGAGAGAGAAAGAAAGAAAGAAAGAAGAGGAAAGAACAGAACAGAAAAGAAAAGAAAGAGAAGCAGCATTCCCAAATTCACTCCTGATAGCAAGAATCACCCCGATACCAAAAGCAGAGAAGGACCCAACTAAGAAAGAGAATTATAGGCTAATCTCCCTCATGAATATAGATGTAAAAATATTCAATAAGTTACTGGCAAACAGAATGTAGCAGTCATCAAGAAGATTATATACCATTGCAGGTGAGATTTATCCGAAGAATACAGTGATGATTTAACATACATAAATCAATAAGTGTAATACACCATACTAACTGAGCAAAGGACAAAAATTGTATTATCACCTCAACAGATACAGAAAAAGCTTTTGAAAAATTCTAGCACACATTCATAATAAAAACTAAAGAATATTGGGATAATCTTTATCTTAATTGATAAAAGCCTTCCATAAAAATCAACAACCAATGTTACAGTAAGTGGATAAAAGTTGAAAGCTTTCTGTCTAAAATCAAGAAGACAAGGATGTCCACTGTCTCCACTCTTATTCAATGTAGTACTGGAAGTTTTAGGCAATGCAATTGGACAATAGAAAAAAAAAGAATAATAGGAAAGAATGAAATCAAATTATCACCATCTGTAGATGACATGATACGGTATATAGAAGACCTCAAAAACTATTAAAAAAAACTGCCTCATTAATAAGTCAACTCAGTAGCATAGCTGATACAAAGTCAGCATTCAAAAATCAATAGCTTTCCTATACACAAACAATAAACTCACTGAGACAGAAATTAGGAAAACAACACCTTCCACTGTAGCATCCATGTGAAATACCTAGGAATCAATTTAACAAAAAATTTAAAATACCTCTATATTGAAAACTATAAAACACTGAAAAATGAGATTGAAGTAGATTTCAGAAAATGGAAAGATATCCCTAACTCAAGGGTCAGAAAAACCAACACAGTGAAAATCGCCATAATTCAAGAACTGTCACAGGTATAATGAGATTCCAATCAAAGTTTCAATGTCAATGTCACAGAATTAGAGGAAAAAATCCTAAAATTCATTTGAAAACAGAAGAGATATAGAATTGCAAAGGTGATTGTGAGCAACAGAGACCAGACAGGGGCCATCACAATCCCTGACTTGAAATTATACTACCAAACTACCATGATAAGAAGCATGTGTTATAGTTTGTGTATAGGTGTCCCCTCAAAACCTCATGCACATCATGGGGTGGCTTCTGAAATTTGTAATTGATTATTGTGAAAATGGGTGCTGCACCTCCCCTGGAGCAGGTGATTTGCATTTTGTTGTAAGGAAGAAAGAGTGGTTAGCCGCTTGAGCTGCTGCTAACTCTCTTGCTTCTTGCTCTCTTACTCTTGCCTGCCACCATGAAAGGTTGTCCTTTCCCATGTGCCACTCTGCCTTGGAGGCAGCTGAATATGGATTGAAACTTCCAGAAACTATGAGTTAAATAAACCTTTCCTTCCCTCATTTTGAGTGTCAGATATTTGTCCCAGCAACGAGAGAAGAATAACTAAGACAGCATGGCACTGACCAAAATAAAACAGACCTGAAGATCAGTGGAACAGATTAGATGATACAGAAACAACTCCAGACATACTTAGCCACCATATCTTTGACAAAGGTACAAAACACATTCACTTGGAAGGAAGCCATATATATATATATATATATATATATATATATATATATATATATATACATGTTTTTAAAGAATGTATTTAGTATAGGGTCTAAGGGTCTCATTACAGAAAACAGACTCATAGTGATCCTCCTTCTAAGGGCTGAGATTATAGGTGCATGCCACCACACCCAGTCCCACTTGCCATCTTAGTGCACTCTGGAGTCACGGCCAGCATGGCATGCAGGGGATTGAACCAAAGTCCTTGTGCCTTCCTAAGCATTTGTCTTAATCTGCTGAGCTATCTGGCTGGCCCTGAGAAAGACTCTTTAATAAATGATACTGGGAAAACTAGCTCTGAACATGCTGAAGATTAAAATTTAGATCTATATCTTTCACCATACACTAAACTAAATTCAAAATGGATTAAAGATATAAATGTCAAAACATAAATGTTAAATATGCTGGAAGATCGATTATACGTAGGGAAAGATGTTGTGAATAACTGTCCATCAATTGACGAATGGGTAAAACCATGTTGGCTTTTTGTATAATGTAGTATCACTCAGCCACAAAGAAAGATAAACTTGAGACTTCTATAGGTAAATGGATGCAACTAGAGATCATATTCATAAGTAAAATAAACCACACACACATACATACACACGTGTGTAAACATCATATTATCTCCCTAGAGAAGCTAAACCAGTAAGATCCAAACTGGTACATTAGATAATAGATATTGTAAAGGGAAGAAACTTCAAAATGAAAGAGAAAGTAGAGAATTGGGAAAAAAAACAAAGCCTATATATAGGCTTTATGGTCATGTATATACATATGAATTGAGTGTTAACATATTTTTGTGGTGGGTAGGAGTAAAAGTGTTTTTATAACATTATTCTCCAAACACAGAGAGAAGGAAAGTGAACCAGTAGTTGCAATGTATAGGAGTAGCAATGAGAATTGATGCAAATACCTCTGAATTTTCTGGGTTCTATTATTATTCAGAGATTAAAATGTGGTGATGTGTTGGTAGCCACAGGAAGCCAGGAGTTTGATCAAGTGTATGTAGGTGGGACTGGGCCTTCCTGCCTGAAGCAGAAAGCTACCCCAGTGCTGAGAAAAACATCCTGTTGAGAAAAACATCCTGTCTGGTTCAGGCCAGCTATTGGATGCTGAGTAGCCTTGTGTCATGGGATGCAAACTTTGTAGAAGTATAAATAAAGGATCATTTTTGTGTGCCTTCAGTTAGTCTGACCCATCAGACAGACTCACGACTATCTAGCTCAAATTTTTGTCATGTCTATTTTTCTCATTCCTACTACCATGTCTCCCGGGGTTGAACTTTTCACAGTAAGATAAACAGATCCCTATGGTAATGTTTGTATAAATCATAAATACACTAAAATCATAAAATTGTATATTCAAAACTTTATATCTTATGTAGTTCATGCTATGTAAAAACAAACTTAAAAATATAACAAATGGCTTCTAGAGAAGGCCATCAATTTGCATCATAGCATGCATGAACCTTCCAAAATTACAACAAAAAAATGTTTCTGTGGAGTAATACTATGGCTTTCTCAAAAAGACTCAAAATTCACAGAATTTTAAGAACCACTCATTAGCTTTCTATTAGCACTAAAATTCTGTGCTTCTAAAACTTTAAATTTTATTATATTTCATAAAAATTAATAATAAATAATTTTGCTTAAGCATGGCAACAGTATTTAAACAACATGAGTATCTTGAACCATATGTATTGAAATATTTTAACAATAAATAACTATAAATTTGCAGTTTTTTAAAAAATCAAGGTCACATTTATAATTCATTTGACAATTTTTGTTATATTGTAATGATAGCTGTGTCTTTTTTTTTTTTCTCACCTTGATTCTAGAGGTGATAGAGCTCACACATCTTCCACAATCATTTCATTACTATTTATTGGTATATGAACTTTTAGATAGCAAAGATGAAGTATCAAGAACTCCAGGTACAGTGGTTGATCAATTGTGCCAATTTGAGAAGTTGAAAGCTTAACTAAATGGGTTCAGCAATTCCACACCCTAGGTTGTGGAGGCCCTTTCCTAGAGTGACTCATTACTTAATGGATATAAAAAAAAATTTGAAGAAGGATTGAGGGCTCCATTTTCTGGGAGGAGCCCCAGTCTTCAAAATCAGCTTGGACATCGTCTCCTGGCTTTTGCCTTGGATCCTCAGCTTTCTTAGTGTAGACTCATCAGCTGCTGGTCACAGATCCAGTAGTCCCCTGATACAGCCTTCCATCGTAGACCAGCAGTTCTTAACCTGTGGGTCGTGACCCCGGTGGGGGTCGAATGACCAAAACACAGGGGTCACCTAAAGCCATCGGAAAATACATATTTAAACCCATGCTATGCCATGGTGAAATGATATTTATTGGAATTAGTAATTTGAAGTAGCCACCAAATTATTTTTTGGTTTGGGGTCACCGCAACATGAGGAACTGTATTGCGAGGTCACGGCATTAGAAAGGTTGAGAACCACTGGTTGTAGACCCATCACCCTTCTGATATGGACTTTCACACTTCAGTGAGCTCCAGATGTTGAACTAAATCCTTCAGTTTCCATCTTGCAGATGCCTTATGCACCCTTCCTCAACCGACTCTGTGGCTGTCCATCATAAGCCAATCTTGTAATTTCTTATACATTTGTACATCTTGTGTTATACCTTTTCCTCTAATAAAAACCTGACTGATACAGACTTTGATACTCAGAGTGGCTCTAGAAGAATGATGTCATTTTTTAATGGCTTTAGGAGTTGTTAGAGTTGGCTTCACGATTTGATGAGACCTGAAGACATCATGATCTCTCCTGATCTTAAGGAGTATACTGTTAACCCGTGGCGTGCTGTTTAAACTACTATACTAATATAGTAAGATCCACTTGATTATCCTAATTCACTACTTGTGAGATGTTAGGAATTTAGCAATTCTCTACATAGAAATTTTAAATTTCTTTGGAAGACTAGGGAATATAATGATGCTGGCTGGTTGGTCTTAACCTCACTGGAAACACTTAGGAAGGCAAAGAAGCTCAAAGATTTAATAAGAAATTTAAGTTTCTCAATGTGTTCTGAAAGATAATATCTTTTTGGCCACAAGACTCAGGCTGCAGAAACCCAAATACAGTCCCTCATAATTTGATCAGCTGAACTACAACATACGTTACACACTCAGACTAGAAGGTTATCTGAAGCAAAGGTGAGGGCACTAGCCCGGCAAGGTGGCGCACGCCTGTAATCCCAGCACTCGGGAGGCTGAGGCAGGAGGATCAGTGCGAGCTCGAGACCAGCCTGGGCTACAAAAGTGAGCTTAAGGCCAGCCTGAACTGCGCACTGAGACCCTGCCTCAAAAAAGACAAAAAAAAAAAAAAAAAAAAAAAAAAAAAAAAAAAAAGGTGAGGGCACTGATCAGAAAAGAATGGGATACCATAAATTGGGGAGTGTGTGGGAGGATACTGAGGAGGCTGAGGATGTTGAATTCCTAGATTCTAATGAGATCAGTTTACAAGAGAAAGAGATTTCCCTACCCACTATGGCAGAAGCATTACTATTTCACCTCCTTTGGTGTTAGTGTCTCCTAATGTATCTGGAGAAACTAATCCTGTGTTTACCCAAGAGGATAATGCTGAGATTCCTCAGGACCCACCCTCACCATTCATTTTTGCCTCTAGGCCTAGAACCAACACTTAATGCTTGCCCTACTGGATTTTTGACTTGTGTTGGTCCTAATGCTTTGTATGTCCCCATTGTTCAGACCTTTTGGAATAATAATGTTTACCTTGTGACATTGAATGTTAGAAGTGTTTAACTTTCCATTTGTACAGGGACTAACAGCAAAGAGTTTCTTTTGACCTTGCAGGAGACTTGTGACTTGGACTTTTCAGCAATGTTGAAATTGTTAGGACTTTGCAACTCTTAGAGATCGACTTAAATGCCTTTTTCATAAAGGGATGTGCATGAGTCTTTGGGTGTCCAGGGAAGAATGTTATGGTTTGTGTCTAGGTGTCCCTCCAAAGCCTCATGAAGTCATGGGGTGGCTTCTGGAGTTTGTTATTGATTATTGTGGGTATGGGTGCTGCACCTTCCCTGAGTGAATCTGCATTACAATGTAAGGAGTGATGTGAGGCTAGCTAGCTGCCTGAGCTGCTGCTACTCCTTTGGTTTTGCTCTTTGCTGTTGCCATGAAACGTTGTTGGGCATTTTGTCCCAGCAACAAGAGAAGAGTAACTGAGACACCCTGATTCTCAGCTCATGAACTGAGAGAAGGCTCAAGCTTACAGAGGTATGTTGATAGTGGATAGGACTCTCAAGACCTCCAGGGAAAAATACACCAGTTTAGTGGAGCAGTGCATGTTGAGGACTACAGCAACTGGCAAGTAGTTCTATTGCAAATGTCCTCAAGACACAGTGATTGAATGAATGCCATTCTGGGGTGGTACAATTGAACCCAAGATTAGCTCCATCTTGGGGTTACAAGTGCCTGTGTAAGGTACGACTCTGAGAGATGTCCATGGTTAAGGAGCTATTATGAAGTTACCAAGAAACACAGTGTAGTGGACTGAACAACTTGGTCGATAGACCCAAAGTCAGAGGAGGGATCTACCTGAATGCCTATGAAATTGAATCAGCAACCCACCCTACTCATAGAGCAGGGTTGTTGAGACTGTATAGCATTGCAGCCTAATCCTACTTGTTTTGGTTACTTTTTTGCTGAGATAAAATACCTGACACCAGAGTTAAGGACAGGTTATTTTGCTCACCATTTGTGGAAGTTTCAGTCCATACTTGGCTAGCTCCAAGGCAGAGTAGCACATGGCAGAGAGCAATAGTACATGCTAGTACAAGACAACGAAAGTGGTGAGAGCAGAAATGGAGAACCAACAAGGAGGAACAGCAGGAGCAGCTTCTTTTGCTCCCTTATATGCAGGCCCATGCCTTTGGGTGAATATATAACCCTAGCATTGGACCATAAATTAATCAAAATCTCTAAAAGCCTCCGATGACTGCAAGCAACTTTTGTGGAACATCTAGATGTGAACAATAACATTCTTCCCCCATACCCCCAAAGGCTCATTCATATCATCTTATGCAAAAGGTATTTTAGTCTATGTCTAAGAGTTGTCAAAGTCCTAAGTTTCAGTATTCCTGAAAAAAGTCCAAGTCCCAAGTCTGGTGCAGGATCTAAGGCAAACTCTTAGCTATGAGCCCCAGTACAAATGAAAAGTTAAACACTTCAAACATTTAATGGGCACGAGATAAATATTGTCATTCCAAAAGGTACAAATAGAGGGATACAAAGGAATGGGACCAAAACAAGTCCAAAGTCCAGCAGACCAAACATTAAATCGTGTGTTTCCATGTGGAATAGCCAAAGCTATCTGTGTAAGCTTCAAAAGCCTTGCATGGGTCTACCCCAATGGCACTTCTGGTGCTTGTAGCTCTCATGGCTTTTCTCTTAGGCCCACTATGTTTAAACTTTACAACTTTTCTTAAATGATCCACATTCCCTATTTTTTCCAACTTTTGGGTTCTCCACTGCACACTTCACACTCATGGCCTCATAAAGTGCCCTCCCAGGAGTACATTGTCTGGCATCCCAGAACTTCTGAAATCTACTTGGAAACCTTCTTAACCTCAAAACTCTTGCATTCTGCATGTGCCTAAAATAAGAACCATGTGGGTGATATCATGGTCTGCTGCCATACAGAACTGTAGTCAAGTTTCCCTCTCTCTTGGTTGTGGGAGCCAAGTGCCTCAATTGCTGAGCACTCTAAACCTGATTCTGAGGAAAAATTCTTTATGCTGCTGCCATTTGGGAACCTGGTGTGGCCATTGCCATTCTATGACATAGTGTTCTGTGGCATTCTCCTGAAAGCAAAGTCTTCACTTTTGCAGTTTTGAGACTACAAAGGGTCGAAGCCTGCTGCTTCTTGTGATGCTCTCAGGCTAGCTTTTGTATTTACTTGTTCCTTCTCAGCAATCAACATATCCTCTGCTCTACCTTTGCAGCCTACAGCCTTCCTGGAGCTTCCCTTATGGCCAAACTTATAACATTTTAAATCATCTTTCTGGGATTTTTGTTCTTGATTCTCAATGTAAATCTGCCTAAAAACCCCCCAACAATAGCCATGGCAACACCTCAACATTCCACTGCCTTAAAATGTTTTCTGCCAGATTGTCCAGTATCCTTAATCTTAGTCTAGGCAAAATCTTGCGACGTGAGAAAAATGCAGACAATTTTTTTTTGCCACCCCATAACACATAATCTGGAATCCAACAGCCAATGCAATCCTTCTCAACAATCCTTGTGAGTCCAGTCTTTATCAGAAGGATTTCTATCAGCTTTCTGGTCTTTTGAGCTCTAACCAAAATCTCTCATACAGAACATCCTAAGGTGTTCCAGCCCTACTCTTTTAGTAACATCTCTGAACCTCTACAAACTGTTTGCACAAGCCAATCCCATAGGTACTTGAACTACTTTGTCATGTATAGTCACAGCAACAACCCCTCTTCGCTGGTACCAAATTCTGCCTTGGTTGTGTGTCTTTCATTGCTCAGGCAAAATACCTGACACTAAGAGTTAAGGGAAGAAAGATTTATTTTGCTTACAGTTTGTAGAGGTTTCAGTCTATATTCAGCTGGCTCCAAGGTAGAGTGGCACATGGAAGAAGGCAACAGTTCATGTCAGCCAGAAGATAGCAAAAGCAGCAAGAGCCAAAAGTGAGGAGCAACAGGATCAAGCTTCTTTTCCTCCCTTATATTATGTGCAGGCTACAAGCCAAAGGATAGAGGTAGCATTCATACCTACAATCCTAACATGGACTATGAATCAATCAAAAACTCTAGAAGCCTGCTCCATGACTGCATGAGGCTTTTGGGGGACATCTAGACACAAACTTTAACTTTTCATCCCTGGTCCTCCTTAAAAGACTTATTCACTTTCCTTTATGCAAAAGGCATTTTAGTCAATCTCTCAGAGTTACCAAAGTCCTAACAGAAGCCCACCTCTTAACTGAATGAGGCTTTGTGTGTGGGGGGGGGCATCTAGACACAAACCATGACAGCAGTGGAGCCTTTCTAAGTCATACAATGTGGAGCTTTTTGTTCATCAATGGCACCAGAGATACATGCTTAAGTAGACACTACCGAAAAACTGTAGGAATTAGCCACATACTGGAAATCCCAGAAAACTCTCTCTTGTTTTTATTTAGTTCTATTTTCGCTTCTTCCTTGTTTCCTCTTGTCTTCTTCATTAGTCTCAAAAAAACTTAAGTAATCTTCTTTTGCCTTTAAACCTCCTTACAATGTCTTTTTTCTTCATCTATTTATCTATTGTTTTCATCTAACTCCTTTTAAATTTTCTCACCAGAGGGTAAAATCACTCTATTGAGAAGATACTTTATATATATAAATTTCTGATTAGTTTTTATATTTTGTGTTATAACTATAAACCTTTTCCATATAATTAAAATTGGCAAATATCTAGGCTATATTAGATCTTACTGTTATCATTGACTGTACTACTTTAGCCAACATGACATAGCCGATCACATGAGTTATTCTTCCTTGTATGCCAAGACCAAGATTGCCTGAGGGTAAAACAATACCATAGACCAGTAGAAAATGAAGTTTTAAAGAAATAAAAATTGAGAAGACACAGAACCAAAGCAAACGCGGGGGGCAGAGGTAGAAGACACCAAAAGTCACTCACCTTAATTCTTTGAAATGATAACAGTAGTTATAAATTAAAAACATTATAGAGAAAAAAATAAAAAATAATATCTAAGTTATCTAAAGAAATGATGTCTATAATAAAATACATGATTAGTGAACCCAGAGTAGCTAGAGATTAAAAGAAGAGGAGCTTAGGAAAATGGAGTCTATGAATGTGTAACACAAGAAATAAATACATTCCATGAAACAGATTAAAAGAGCTATCTAGAAGATTAAATTTTTTTTTCAAAGTATACACATCTGCATGTGAGGGTGATCTGGCTGGAATATCTGTTAACTCATTCATCACCAGGGTTGATTCAGCTGATTTGGCTAGGTAGGTGGGCATCCTCTTCTTCCTTCCATGTTCTATGTCTGTCTTCCTGATACTGCTTGCTTGGCTGAAGAGAATCACCTTGCTAGAGGACCATTTTCTTGGTCAATGGTATAGGAGTAATGTGCTCCCCAAACAAGTTCTCAAAGTATACACAGGAGACTCAACCAATGTGAGGACAGAATATTGAGTCTAGAAGACATGTCCAAGGTTACTGGTCAACAAATGATAGACTTCTTTAAAAAAAACAAGGGATTATAAAAAAAAATCAATCCAACAGGTGGTAGATAATCCAAAGAAGAATAAAATGAAGTTGATCACAATCAATGAAAACTCTGGGGAGACAGCCCAAAGGACATAAAAATCTGGTTACATAGAAATGACGGAAAAACTTTGTCATAGTAAAAGAATTTGGCATATAGTTGATGAGACATGCATAACTCCAATTAACCATGATTTAAAAATTTACACTAATGTGTATAATATCAAGAACTCAGAATGTGAACAGAAGAGAATATTAATAACTCTTAGAGAAAAAGAAACAAATTAATTATAAAGGGAAACCTATCCAAATAACAGAAAACTTCTCAACAAAAATCCTTAAATCAAGGAAAACTTGTAATGAAGTATTTTAACCACCAAAAGAAATTATCTCTAACCTGGATTGATATACCCCACGACATTAAGATGTTTCTCTCCGTGAAAAAAAAAAAAAAAACAACTAAAGAATTTCATGACCACCAAACCAGGATTCCAAAATGTTCTGAGGTATATTCACAAAAGAGACTGTGAAAGCTACAGTTATATGAATTCCAACATAATGAATCCAACAGGTAAACAATTAAATGGTGTGGGGAGAGAGGGACAGGAGACAAAAATAATACAACAAGGTTAAGTTACTACATACTAGCTACAACCATCAATGTAAATTGTCTCAATTTACAAATCAAAAGAAATATTGACAGAATAGATCAAGAAATAGGATCTAACAATATGCTACATACAAGAAACATGGGAAAAAAAGGTGAAAGGATAGAAAGAAGGCAAAAAAAAAAAAAAAAAAAACGGAGAGGGAGTGACTCTATTTGCAGAAAAAGTCAGTTTCAAACAATTATTTATAAAGAGAATGAAAGATTACTGCATACTTGTTAAGAGAAGAGAGGAAGAGATAACAATAAAAATATATATGTGCACCAAATACTGGTATACTCATCTGTATAACAAAACAATAATGGACATGAAAAATCAGAAAAGCATCAATACACTTATAATGGGGGATCGTAATACCCCACTGCCACAAACAGACAAATCAACTAGACAAAATAACAAAGCAACATCAAAACTGAGAAAAAGACTTTGAACAAATTCACTTAGTAGACATCTAACATCTACAGTGTTCCACACATCAGAGTGTATGTTCTGCTCAGCTGCACATAAGAGAAAAAAAAAAAAAAAAAAGACCTACACAAAATTGAAATAGATAGTCTTTATCTTAATCTGATAAAAGCTATCTATGACAAATCAAAAGGCAACATCATACTAGATAATCAAAAACAGAAAGCTTTCACTCTTAAATCAGGTATAGGTCAAGGATTTTCACTATCATCAGGCCTATTCAAAATAGTTGAGAAAGGATTAACCAAAGCAATTAGAAAAGAGGAAGAAATAAAAGGAATGTAAATGGAAAAGGAAGAGGTTATCATTTTTGGGCATGACACTTTTATACTGAAAACAACAGTATTCTGAAAAAGGTCTAAGAGAATATGAGAAAATGGAAAAATATCTTTTATTATTGGGTAAGAATATTATAGTAAAAATGGCCATAGTCCCAAAATTGTTATAAAATTTTAAAGCAATCCATTTAAAATACCAATATCACACCTCACAATTAGAGAAAACAATTCTAAAACTCATTTGGAGCCCAAAGAGACCTAGAATAGTAATACCAATTCTGGGCAATAAAGGTAAGGCAGGCAGCCTCTCAATCCCTGACTTGAAACTACACTACAAAACACCATGATACAGAAAGTACAGCACTGGGACAGATTAGAAGATACAGAAACACTCCATATACTGTCTCAGATTACTTTTGACAAAGTGGCCAAACATTTTCACTGGGAGAAGATAAATGGTGCTGGAAAAACTAGCTTTGCACATGTTGGAAATTAAATATAGCCCCATGTTTTTCCATGCAACTAAGCTAAAATTGAATTGGATCAAAGCTGTACATATTAAAACAAACATCAAATCTGCTGGAAGATACAATAGATAGGCCTCTTAAAGGCATAGGTGTAGGCAAAGAGTTCATGAACAAAATCCTGATTGCACAGAAATATTACAAAGAATCAACAACTGAGATCTCATCACATCATTGAGCTTTTGTACAGCAAAAGAAACAATGAATAGTGAAGAGACAACACATAGAGTAGAAAAAAATTTTTGCCAGCTGTTTCTCAGATCAAAATATGTAAAGAACATAAAAATCAGACACCTTCAATTTGTTTTTCTTTTTAAAATGCATTTTGGCACTGGGTCTCACTGTTTTCAGCCTCCCCAGAGCTGGGATAGTAATGTGCTACCACACCCAGGTGCAGTGGCTGTCTCAGGGCTCCTGGGGGCAGGAAAAGTGCAGTATGTGGTACCAGGGCTCAAAACCCAGTCCCTGTGTCTGCTTCAGCAGGCACTTAGTTCACTGAGTTATCCTGCTGGCTGTAGACACCCTAAATTTAAAGATCCAATCCAAAAATGGTAGTCTAAAATGAATAGACATTCCTTAGATGAAGTAAAAGCAACAGCACAAATTTATTTATTTGATTTTTGGTGCCAGGGATCAAACTCAGGAACTTGTACATACTAGGCAGGTACTTAAACCTCTCAACTATCTCACCAGCCAGCAGCACAATTTGTAACATCCAAATCTTAGAAAATGGCTCACAGGCCCATCAGTGTATGAATAGATAAAGAGATAAGGAGTATTACTCGACAATAAAGAAGGATAAATTTGAGACATTTCTAGGAGAATGGATGTACAATTTAAATGAAATAAATTGAACACATGTTTAAATATTAAAATATTTCTTCTGTGGAATAAACTGAAAGTGAAATAAGGAACAGAATATATAATAGGTTTGGAAAACAGGATGAACATGTCCAATAGGAAGAGAAACAAGGGAGGGGGTTGGGGAACAGAAGGGATGGAAAAGAAAATAATAGAAGCAATTCTTTTGTAAATAGGAGGGGAAGAGGGTTTGAAGGGATAGGATGATCTGGAGGGAAGCAGAATCAAGATATACTATGTACAGTTCTAAGTTACCTGTGATGAATCTGATCATTATACCAAAAATGTAGCAATAAAATTAATTTTAATTTTTAAAAAATGTTGGAAATGTTTTTAAAAGTAAAAAGAATCAAGTGAAGAACAATGTTTTCAGAATCTGGAGAAGGTTTTCAGGAAAGGTGGGGAGGGATAGTTACTGTATACACTAACTGCATGCAGCTAGATAAGAAGATTGGGTCTCAATGCCCTATGTAAGACAGCAGAAAGTGATTGACAGCAATTATACACTGCAAGATAGCAAGGGATTTGAACATTAATGACACAAATAAGTAATAAATATTT
>PVJA010015664.1:32846-45112 GCA_004027025.1 Myocastor coypus
AAAATTTAAAAAAAAAAAAAAAAGGGGAAAAAAAAAAAAAAAAAAAAAAAAGTAATGTTGCTTTTTTCCCCTGTGGTGCTGCTGGGCCTGCAGGTCTGTGTAGAGCCGCGGACACGGGTCTATAATACACAGGATGGGTTTTGTTAAGGTTGTCAAGAATAAGGCCTACTTTAAGAGATACCAAGTGAAGTTTAGGAGACGACGAGAGGGCAAAACTGATTACTATGCTAGGAAACGCTTGGTTATACAGGACAAAAATAAGTACAACACACCCAAATACAGGATGATAGTTCATGTAACTAACAGAGATATCATTTGTCAGATTGCTTATGCCCGTATTGAAGGGGATATGATAGTTTGTGCAGCATATGCACATGAACTACCAAAATATGGTGTGAAAGTTGGCCTAACAAATAAGAATGGCCTACTATGTAGGGAAGCTGCGCACATGTGCTGTCAATATGAAACATGCATGTAGAACACATGGGTGAATTCTACCTTGGGAATGATGATTGAAGCACAGGTTATTTCTATGGTAGAGTTCTTTTGCTATTATTGTAGTTCATATAGGATTTCTAAGGTTATCATTTAGATTTTGTAGCAAGCACATAGGTGATGTGAAAATGTTTGTGTTATAAATGTACATTTTACGAATTTAATACTTTAGTTTATTGATATTTTATGTTACTGTACACATTGTATAAAACCTTCTTGGTGAAACAACAGGACCCCTGAAATGTCAAATATGCTCAACAAAAGGCCAGGAAAGGAAGACATGTGCTATAAGTAATACGTGTGCATGAAGTGTGATAATGAAGTAAGGACTATGCTTTTGTTATGTCTACTTTTATTGTGGTATTCTGATGGTAGTAGTATAGTAGTATTTTTATTGCAGTTCATATAGGAACTTATTTGTTACTTTTTAGATTTTGTACACCAAAGAATGTCAACGTTGAAAATGTTGATGCCATTTGATAAACTATATTAAAAATTCAATACTTTTTTGGTAAAAAAAAAAAAAAATTATGCTGCAGCATATTGTACTGGCCTGCTGCTGGCCTGCAGGCTTCTCAATCGATTTGGCATGGATAAGATCTATGAAGGCCAGGTGGAGGTGACTGGAGATGAATACAATGTGGAAAGCATTGATGGCAAACCTGGTACCTTCACCTGCTATTTGGATGCAGGCCTTGCCAGAACTACAACTGGCAATAAAGTTTTTGGAGCCCTGAAGGGTGCTGTGGATGGAGGCTTATCTATCCCTCACAGTACCAAACGATTACCTGGTTATGATTCTGAAAGCAAGGAGTTCAATGCAGAAGTACATCGGAAGCACATCATGGGTCAGAATGTCGCAGGTTACATGCGTTACCTAATGGAAGAAGATGAAGATGCTTACAAGAAACAGTTCTCTCAGTACATAAAGAACAATGTAACTCCAGACATGATGGAGGAGATGTATAAGAAAGCGCATGCTGCTATATGAGAAAATCCAGTCTATGAAAAGAAGCCGAAGAGAGAAGTTAAAAAGAAGAGGTGGAGCCGGGCGTGGTGGCGCACGCCTGTAATCCCAGCACTCGGGAGGCTGAGGCAGGAGGATCGGTGTGAGTTCGAGACCAGCCTTGGCTACAAAAGTGAGCTCAAGGCCAGCCTGAACTGCATAGGGAGACCCTGTCTCAAAAAAAGACAAAAAAAAAAAAAAAAAAAAAAAAGAAGAGGTGGAACTGTCCCAAAATGTCCCTTGCTCAGAAGAAAGATTGGGTAGCTCAAAAGAAGGCAAGCTTCCTCAGAGCTCAGGAGCAGGCTGCTGAGAGTTAAGCCAAGTTTCTATGAAGATTTTTCAGATAAAGACCAATAAACTTATTCATCAAGCAACTGCTTCGATGTTAAGCTCTTATTATAAGAGTCTAGGAGGAAATAAACTGAAGCAAAGGAAAAAAAAAAAAAAGTAATGTTGATATAAAAGGGTTAATGTTTAATTGTTTGGTCAATTTTATATACCTATATGTATTAATCTAAACTGATCTGATGATGAAAATATGTAATATAACCATTGTTAAATTTAAACAATAAAAATATTAAAATAAAATAAAATAAATAAACAAGAGAACATTCACAAAAAAAAAAAAAAGATACAAAGTGACTTCTATGAAAATATTCTTTTTTTTAGCTGGGCATGGTGGCACATGCCTGTAATCCCAGCACTCGGGAGGCTGAGGCAGGAGGATCGGTGTGAGTTCGAGACTAGCCTGGGCTACAAAAGTGAGCTCAAGGCCAGCCTGAACTGCATAGTGAGACCCTGTCTCAAAAAGACAAAAAAAGAAAAGAAAATATTCTTTTGTCTAAGCAAGTAGAAATACTGGGGTTTTTATTGCTTTTTTTTTTTTTTTCCAAACAAAGTCTCACTGTGTAGTACTGATGGCTTGAACTTGCAAAGTAGGCCAGATTGGCCTCAAATTCACAATGTTCCTTCTGCCTCAACCTCCTGAGCGCTTGGACTACAGGTGTGTGCTACCACACCTAGCCCAATATCAGGAGCATTTAAACAAATTGGCAATCTGGAGATGGGAAAAAGCGTTTCTTGTAAGAGGGTTATTTCAATGACAGGCTATGTTGAGTTGTATATGGGCAATGAACTATTAGCCAACCACTCAAGATTATGAGTTCCTTGAAGGCAAGGAACATATTTAATTTATCTAACAGTGTTAAAAAGAAGGCTGTAGATACTAGTATGTATTTGTTAAATTGCAAGATGTATGTATCTTACAAAAATGGTTGGTGATAAACAAAAGACTGGATACAATCTACATGTCCATCAAGAGGGTGCTTGTTAAATAAATTGTTTTTTAATATTTTTACTAGTGGGGTACACTTACATATGATTTTATAAACTGATCACCATAATATACTATTAATCAAAAAGTAAGGTGTAGAATATTGATAGTTACGTAAAATATAAATGCAAAAATGTTATACAAAGTATTTTTTAAATAGAGATTTGTTATTGATTCTATGGCATGTAAATTCAGCTTGTTTTCAATGCTATTATTATTGCTAATAGGGATTATGACTAATGTAGGAAGGAAACATAATTGCTTTTACTCTATGCATTTTTATTCTTTTGATTAATTTATAGTTCAATAAATCTTCAATTAAAATCTTTTAAAAATAATGTTATAGAAAACAACTCAGTATTATCTGGAAATCCCACTTTACATAAAGAAAAAATACTCCTATGGATGAAAAAACTGAAGCTCAGAAATAAAAAATGACTTACACAAGTTCATATAGCATGACTGTAAATAGTACATTTAATACTTGGGCTTCATGTCTGCTGTCATTTTTTTTACAACTCTAGGGATGAAGTGCATATGGATAGAAAACCATTGTATATGACTCCCAGAATCTTCCCCCAAAAAATCCAAACAAATAAAATAGAAACATCCCATATATTAACACTGTTTATTTCTGTACTTAAGTATGTCACTTTTGCTATAATATTTTCACAAGCCTCCTGCTCTTCAGGACCAACTTGCTTACTTACCAGGTTTTTGTTTTGTCTCTAATAGTAGAGTTGCATCTTGCTGCCACACTAGGGGCTGCAGTTCTTGTTTCTGGTTTATAAACTACTCTTACCCCCATAGCTATGATAAGCTCCTAAACTCCTAACTTGCCAACTTGAATCTCTCCAGCGGTATTCATCATTTCCCTCCAGAAACCTTCATTCTGTGCTTTGTCCCTGAACTCTTCTATCTAACTCCATTTCTCCCCGCCCCATACTATGTTATCTCTTCCTTATTCTCTACCACTGCCCATCCTCTCATCCACTCTACTCTGATTTTTTTCTTCCTCTTTTGAATTTCTTTTTATTTATGCATTTAGTATAGGGTCTATAGGATCTCACTATGCAGGGTGGTCTCATAGTGACTCTCCTGTTTTCAGCCTCCTGACAGCACTGGGATTACAGGCAGGCGCCACTGCACCTGGTCTCAATTGTAGACTCAGCACACCCCAGGGGTGGGGCTGGCACAGCCTGCCAGGGATCAAATCCCTCCCCTGAGCTCTCTGGCCAGCCCCTCTCCCACCCACTCTAAACCTTTCAAAATTCTGAGAAGCAGGATGATTGAAAGATCAAACACTGCCTAGGTAACTTAGCAGCTTATAAAATCTTGTTTCAAAATAAAAATAAAATTAAAAGGAAAAAATTAAAAAGACTATGGATGCAGCTCAGTGAAAAGGTTCCAGGCTCAGTCACAAATATCAAGGAAAAAACATACACACATACTTCAAAAATAAATAAATAATGGATCTCTGTTAAGCAGATAACTTATTTTCAATGAGTTTAACTCTTCTTTTCTACAGTAAATTGAAATTTCTTCAAAGCTATAAAACTCTGGGCTTTAATCTCAAAGAGTAAACAGCCTTTTCAAAAGATCTCCTCATAGATTATGGGGCTGCAGGGGAAAGTGATCAGTGATGTACAGTGCACCTAAGGAGAGCCACCTGGAGAGAAAACATTCTCTCAGGCTCTCACAGAGAGCAAATTGGTCAAGCAATGGCCATGATTCATCCAAATGCCTTACACTGACAACAGTTCTGCAAACTACAGTACATGGTTTCAGGGACAATCCTGAGAGGACCTGACTGACCTTGTCAGATACAAAAGTTACTTTTTTTGAAGGGGGGGGATATAGGTCTTGATTTATCTTGATCTTAACCATCCAACAGAAAAGTCTAACCACAAAGTCCAAAAAAGAAAGCCATACTAATATGTTAAGTTGCAAAAGGCTCAAGTCAACCAGCTTCTGATAATGCCAGATGAGCTGATAATCCACTGTTGCTATGGACTATTGGACTATATATACAGTAAATTTCTCTTTGTGCAATGAAAAGAAAGATCTGTACTAACAATGTTTAGACAAGAAATCATGTTTGTATCTTGTACTCTGAACAACTACAATGAAGACATTACGCAATGTATCAATTATTGTAACAAGTAAAAAATAAAAAAAGAGAAATTTCCTGAGAGATATGAGGAACTGTTATGGTTTGTGTCTCATTACTCTCCCCCAAGGCCTCATTCCGTCATAGGACAGGGACTTCTAGAGTTTGAGATTAACTCATGATCCACTGGGATTATGGGTGACCCACTAGAATTATAGGTCTTAGTACCGCTGGTATTACGGATGTGAGTGCTACACTCATCCTGGGACTGATAGCTTGAATGTAACATAAGTGAGACAGAGAGACAGACTTTCTCTGACTTGGCATTGTTGCTGTTTCACTGCATTAACTGATGCTCTCTGCCCTGTGCCACTCAGCCTTGGAGCCAGCCAAATATGGACTGAAACCTCAGTAACTATGAGCTCAATAAACTTTTCCTACCTTCAAAAAAAACTCTCTATGCTGTGTTGGGATCCTCTCTCTCTCTTTCTCTCTCTCCCTCCCTCCCTCCTTTCCTCCCTCTCTCTCTCTCTCTCTGTCTCTCTGTCTCTGTCTCTCTCTCACACACACACATACACACACACACACACACACACACACACACACACACACACACAATCTGGTATCCATATACCTTAATTATTTTGATGACTGTTTGTGGCTATGCCAGAGAAAATATTCCAGGCTGACGTTCTATTTATAAATGACTACTCTGATGATTGTCAGACACCTGTCCTACTTATGAGTTGGAATATTTAAGAATCATGGCAGGGGCCCAGCGGGATGGCTTAGTCGTCTAAAGCCCTTGCTTCGGAAAGGTTGGGCGGCTTCAGGGACCTCGGTTCGATCCCCGGCACCAAATGCTGCTCTAGCCCTGCCCTTGGGGCGGGCTGAGCTGGCCATAAAAATGAGTGAATAAACAAATAAAGGTTTAAAAAAAAAAAAAAAAAAAAAAAGGAATCATGGCATTTTAAAATAGATAAGCCAATCATGGTGTTTAAACAGAGAGAGTAGATACTATAAAAGGCTATGATTCCAATTCTTTCATTGCTATCTTATTAGACATGAATATGAATCCAAGATATACAAACTTAACTCCAAATAAACTCACATGGAGAGAAGAGTAAGTTTAGCTAAATATAAATGAGAAGAAAAATTCCTTCCCCCTCCTCTTCTACACTTAGATTGCAGTGCTAGGAATTAAATAATAATGGGTCTAGGTCGGGTTAAAAAAAGAAAACCACCTGGAATAGAGAAGCACAATTTTGAGAAGCTTATGTGCCAATGAGTTTTCAGGTGCAAGAATATTTTAATGTATAATTTCATAATTTTTCAATTAAAATCTTTTCAGAGATTTTTCAGATTTGTCCAACTCCCTTTTATTGCAGAGCAGGCCACTGAGGTTCAGAGAATTAAAGTAAAAGGCCTGATATAGATTGTAAAGAATTTTATAGACAGCTAACTTAGGTAGAAATATTGTAGCAGTCAGACATGTTTAGGCCCTGAAAGGGGCCAGTTCAAAACATGGGATACATTGCAGTTGTGGAGACAGGTCTATCCTTTGATGGTCAGAGTTCTAGATAAAAGACAAAACATATGCACACACATATTTCATAAAGATAAACAACAGTGACTGGTATTCTAAATAGGTATCAATCAATCACCTTGAGAAAGCCAGAAGAAGCCCATTTGTTTCACATCAACATGTAATGTAACTTGCTTCTTTCTCCATTGATCCCAATTCAAACAATATTATTCGAGAAATTATGCTCATAATTTGATTGGTTCACCATAGATTTGTCCTATAACATGCCCACTTTATGATTTTCTATTTTTTCCCCTCCCTTGTACCTGTCTCGTCTCATTGGACCTGTTTCATCTCATTGGACCTGTCTCATCTCGAGGTTTTTTCCCAAAAGGACTTTTTTTTTTTTGGTCTTTTTACTATTTTGTTTTTTGGTACTAGGGAATCGAACTCTGGCCCTTGTGCTTGCTAGGCAGGTGCTGTGTCACTGAACTACATCCCTGGGCCTCATCTTAAGGTTTTGCTTTATAAAAATCCCTTAAAAAGCCCTGGTCTTTTTTTTTTTTTTTTTTTTTTGTCTTTTTGAGACAGGGTCTCGCTATGCAGTTCAGGCTGGCCTTGAGCTCACTTTGGTAGCCCAGGCTGGTCTCAAACTCACATGAATCCTCCTGCCTCAGCCTCCCAAGTGCTGGGATTACAGGCGTGCGCCACCACGCCCGGCTCAAGCCCTGGTCTTTAGCATCCCACTTGGGAGCCCTTCTGCCTCTCTGACAGAAGCTTTCTTTCCCAATAAATGTATTTTGCTCTTAATCTCATTCTTCCTAGAATTCATTCTTCAATTTTAGAGAACACAAGCCAGGCGTGGTGGTGCACGCCTGTAATCCCAGCACTTGGGAGGCTGAGGCAGGAGGATCAGTGTGAGTTTGAGACCAGCCTGGGCTACAAAAGTGAGCTCAAGGCCAGCCTGAACTGCACAGTGAAACCCTGTCTCAAAAAGACAAAAAAAATTTTTTTTAGAGAACACAAATTAGTACCAGACACTTAGCACATTGGAAGTTTCTTTCCCCTATCCCATTGGGAGGTCCCACTGAGATTACTGGATGGAAGTAAGAGTTTTATTTTTGGTTCATAAATTTTCAATTGTGACACACTGAGGTACCTGTTTCGCTTTTGTATATGCTTAGTTTGGACTTAGCTGCTAACTTACTAGTGTTCCCTGTTTGAGTTGAGTGCTGTGGTTTGATATCTTAAATAGTTGCACTGGGGAAAAGTAATAGTTTTTCTAGTGGATTTTGGTATAAGGTGCTACAAAATGCTCTGTTCTAAAATGAAATCATGCTCATATTTTAAAAATCCTCATGCCTATTAAGAAGTTATGGGACTCTTTCTACTCGTTAAAGGATGCTAGGTTAATGGCTATACTTAAGATTTGGAGGACAGGTCACCTCTGCAGAGTGGCCCTGATCCTCTTCTACACTAGAGGAAATGTCAGGCTGGCTCTTCTATGTTCACATTTACAGCTAAGAGAAAGAGCTCATGGGTAAGTCTTTTCAGTAGCTTACCATGAGCATGAGAAGAAAACACTTCCTTTCTCAGATCTTATTTCTGATTTTTTTTAAAGAAATATAAGATTAGAGAGAAAAACACTACACTATTCCAACCTTTTCTTCCTACTTAACATCTAAGCCTATAGAAAATGAGTGTCTGTCAACACTAAAGATGGGGAAGCTCTTATAGATGAGGTACCTATAACCCATCTTTGCATCAGATGACACCCAAAATTTTGCCTATCCAAGAGAACACACGTAAATGCCATGTTTTATAGCTTAGTGTTCTTGGCAATAGTCTTCCTCAGGAAACTGAACCTCTGGAATAAATTGACTTCTGGGTGAAACTAGAAGGAGCTATTTTGAAAGCACCTCACGTACAGGATCCAAATACATTTAGCTTATGGGGGAATCTCAAACTTTTTCTCTCCTCTTCTATGTCTATCTATCATTTATATACATAAGAAAAAAGACTTTGATAGTAGGTTGTGGACTCTGAAACCTTTATTGTAAGCTTACAAAATGCTAGGTAATGTATTGGCTAACCTTACCTATACCTTTTAGAAATTTGACAGTGGTTACCCTGACAGTTAAACACTTTTAGAGCGGATGACATTCATTAAGCAGAGAACAGGTTTGCCCAGCACATTCTGGTGAAGTGCCGTAGAAGTCAATGGCCAGTGGAATGCTGACCAGACAGCTGGATTCCTTTCTGGAGATACATCTCTGGTTGCATGGTCTAATAGAAACTGAGCAACTCAAGTGCCATGGTCAGGGCTGATGTCTGACAGATACCCAAAGCCTCCTCAGTGGAGACTGGCTCCCAGCTGGAGAAAGATTTCAACTTATCTGTCATACTTATCTCTCTCTCTGCTAGTAGACTATAAATACCCCCTATGCTTTTGAGTTCACTTTAAAACAATTTTGTCCTTAGACTACTCCTTCAAAATTAGGCTGAGGCAGCTTATAACAACTGTTTGCCTTTTGCAGCTGCTGTCAGAAAAATAATTTACCTTTTTGCCTCATGTATGATAAGAAAATATAAGCAAGAGCTGGGCATGGTGGCTCATGCCTGTAATCCCAGCACTTGGGAGGCTGAGGCAGGAGGATCGGTGCAAGTTTGAGACCAGCCTGGGCTACAAAAGTGAGCTCAAGGCCGGCCTCAACTGCATAGCAAGACCCTGTCTCAAAAAGACAAAAAAAAAAAAAAGAAAAGAAAATATAAGCAAGGCATTTTAATCATAATTTTTTTTCATGTGTGCATGCAAGACTAATAAATGTGCCTTTAGTAATATATCTATTGTGACTGCTGGATGATAAATATAACCCATGGGTTTCAAAGGCATAAGACTTTAAGCAAAATTTTGTCTTGCTGCTAAGAAAGGTTACCTAGGTATTTAGACAGATAACACAAGCATCTTGCAGACTTCTGTGTTCTAGAGCCCAGGCCAAGATTCTTCAAGCCAACTGTTGCTTCTATCAGTCTACAGAGGTTATCTCTTTTGCAGGCTGAGAAGCACTCCAGTGACTTCAAACTCACTTTTTTGGTATATTTCCTCTTTCAAAGAATAAAAAATAGTTTAACACAAAGCATTTCTTCTTTCTTTAAATGTTACTGTCACAGTTGAGAACAGTTGTAACTTCTACTTATAAAAGCATCTACAGGGGCCCGGCAGAATGGCTCAGTGGTCTAAAGCACCAGCTTAGGAATGCTTGGGCGGCTGCAGGGACCGCTATTCGATCCCCAGCACCACATGCTGCGCCAGCCCTGCCCTCAGGGCAGGCTGAGCTGGCCACAAAAATAAAGAAATAAACAAACAAAAGTTCTGAAACAATAAAAAAAATTCTTAAAAAAAAAAAAAATAAATAAAAACACCTACAGGGGTAAATACATGAGTTCCCTGGGAAGATGAAAATGGTTTTCAGTGTAAGGTTGGATAGGCTAGTCATACAGTGTCTTATGGTCTCTACCCAGGCATCCACCTACCCTGGAGAGCAACTGACTCAAAAGGCACCATGAGGTCATAGAAATTAAAAGGGACAGCCAATTCTTTTTGCATTTCTTTAGCTGAGGAGTACAATGTGAAAATCTCTTACTCCTCTGTAATGAATTCTAAAACAATGATGGAAGTTTGACTCACATATTACAAAATTTAATTCTAAAGTCAAAATGAAATTCAAAGGGAAGTATTAATGATGATGCTCCTCACATGATTTAGCAAAGTCTTCCAGGTGCTGGGAAGTGTGGTTCGACCCCCAACCCCACATGGAGCATGAGAGCTGCCCTTTAGGCACCCTTAGCAAGCCAGCCAGCCAAAAAAAAAAAAAAAAAAAAAGTTTTTTTTACAACTAGAACCAAACTGTAGGAAAGAAGGAAAATGGTCAGAATTGCCTTGTATTTGAACTCTTTACATTAAAAAATTCTTATTTATGCTCAAAGCGTAATTATAATCTATATTAGACTACCTCCATATGTTCTTTTCTCTCAGTAACCTAAGCCAGATCAAACTAGATCTAGGAATATTTTAAGATGACTCTGATAAGTACATTGAGGTCTTCAAAGGACCTACTCAGACTTTCCTAAATTCTAATGAAAGACAAGCAGCATTATAAACTGTTATTACATTTAGAGATGAATATAATATTGTTAATTTTCAAAGACCAGAGATAGAAAAACCATCAGCTCCCACTAGAGCCCAAACAGTCCCTACTCAAGATCGCTGCTGGCATAACATCCAGACAGGAGACTAGCACAGGAGACATTTCTAGATGTATATTCTTTAAGGTCTAAAAAAGACAAAAAACAAATCTTGTCATGTTTTAAATTGTCAACTATTATCAGAAGATGAAAACCCCTCTGACTTCTCAATCATCTATGGGAGGCATTGGTAAAATACATCCCTAGTTCATGATACAATAGAAGAACAGATTATTCTTAAAAGATCAAGTTTACTATCCATTGAACCTCACACATTAGAAAAAAGCTTCAAAAGATGGCTTTTGCTCCAGATAGCTCACACGACACTTTAGTAAAAACTGACTCCTTAGTATTCCATAATTGAGACTGAGAGGAAGTCAAAGAGAGAAAACAAAGAAATTAAAAAGCAGCTGCCTTTGTTGCAGCCTTAAAAAGAAGACTTCAAGTCTGATTCTCAGGGCTCTAAGATGAGCTCAGTAACTAAACTCACCTGCTACTACTACTATGAAAAACCAAGCTACCTTATGAGTGTTTGGCTTAAGAGGCCTCCCCACATCATGCCCTGACTGAAAAATACAATACATACTGTTATCCAGAAGCAGTAACTTGAGTTTCTCATTGGTCAAAATCATGTATTAATTGATATAATCTGGTTTTCATAAGTCATGAAAATTTTGGAATTATCAAATTCCATCAGTAGAGGTGTCTAAGAGCCACTGGGTCACAATTGATATACCAGCCCCTTAAAAACAGTTTCTAGACTAACCTGTCCATTGTGGTGCTAAGGCTTTGATTATATATACTATAATTTCTTGAAAATTTGTTTATTTTTAATACAGAAACTGATAAACCCCTAATGATCATACAGACAAAACTAATGACAAATGTGCATCAAGAAGATTATACATCACAACCAAGCGGATTCAAACCAGGAATGCAGCAATAGCATGATATATGCAAATCCACAAATGCAATACACCATAAAAAGAGCCAAAGCAAAAATCATACAATTATTTCAATACATGCAGAAAAGACTTATTCATAACAAAACCATACAGAACACCAAAATAGATGATCTTTACCTCAACCTGACAAAAGCCATCTATGACAAACAAACAGCCAGCATCATATTAAATGGACAAAAACTGAAAGCCTTCTATGTAAAGTCAGGAACAATACAAGGATATCCACTGTCACCACTACTATTCCACACAGTTCTAGATACATTAGTCAAAGCAATTGGAAAGAGAGAGAAATAAAAGCAATAATGCTTAGAAGGGAAGAAGTAAAAATATCGTTATCTGCAGATCACATTGTACTCTATATATAAGACCACAAAAATTCCACCAAGACTGAGATGAGCTTTAGGAGGCTTAGATTCAATAGCCTCCAACATCACAAACTTCACTGGTGGCCCACTGCAGTTGCAAAACCTTTGACTGTGTATGTATCTGCTTCCTCTTAGTCCAAAGAGAAATATATTCTTTCCTTTTTTTTTTTTTTCTAAGCAACATCAATAGGGAGGTGGGTCATGCCCACACACTGTACTCTG
>PVJA010015665.1:0-44857 GCA_004027025.1 Myocastor coypus
TTTTTTTTTTTTTTTTATCAGTCAAAATCAATTAACAGAAATTTGATTTCAATCGACAGGATAAAAGGAAGGTAATCTTCAGGTTCATTTTTGATTGTGAGGATACATCTCACATATGGCCTTAAGTACAGAAAACAGTTCTCGGAGGGACTCCAGCAGAAAGAGCCGCCGCGGGCAAACTAACCACAGAGTCCCTCTGATTGGTTCCCAGCGTCATTAGTGCCACTGCTGTTTAGGAAGTCCGCACAGACAGGACATGGTGACAGCTAAGACTTTAAAGCCTATGTATTTTTCAAACAGCTTTTCAAACTGTTTTTCATGACAGAATTTTTTCAGCTCTATCATTAACTGCTGACAAGCTGACAGAATAAATACTCCAGCCTTTAAGAAGCCATCTAACGATCCCCTCCCCTGCCGGTGCTGGCTGGGGGTGGGGTGCGGGGGCCTCTGGGCCTGGCCAGGGTGGGAGGGGGCCAGGAGGAGCCAGAAGGCCCAGAGAGGGAGCCAGACCTTACGCCTCCTTACCTCATCAGCTTCGGTGAGGAGTTGGGCGAGTTCCGCATGCCCCCGTTGCGTTGCTTTTTTTTTGGCGATAGCGTTGACGGCTGTTCGTCTTCAACTGGAAATACAGGCAGCTCGTGAGATTAGGGACAGTTTGAGGGCAGACTGCGAAATACAGTGAGATATCAAAGGACACACACTCAAGGCTCAGTCACTCACTAGGAATTCAGGGCTGTCTTTTAGGACCCAGTGACAAAGACCAAAAGCGTTAGTCAGAGAGGCCTGCTTTGAGAAGGCTGAAACGACACCTCTTTATGCTCCAGCCTTTGAACATGCACTTTAAACAGATTAAAACAGCTTAGAAATGGCCTGCCATAAGGAAAAAAAAAAAAAAGAAAAAGAAAAGAAAAAGAAATTATGATTTATCTGCATACAAAAAAAATTACATATGTATGAATAGTGATCACTGGTCTTAGAATTCATTTTGGTTACTTTGCCAGGTAATCAAATGAGTTTTCTTGTAACCAAAATCAGAAATAAAGTTGTATTTGATGCAGCAGCATAACCGCTGGCCTGCTGCTTCTCCAGAGGAAGCGTCTTAACTGGTTCCCAGTCCCTGCATGCCACAGAGAGAGGCTTGGAGTGAGATGATGATTCCAGAACTCGAGGGCCAGTGTTCGAGTCGTCGGCACTGGGAAGCGTGGCACACGCTGGCTCAGGAATCTCTACCCCAGTCCTGCTCTCTGCCTGCCATTGGCCAAGAGGGAAGCCAAAGTGGGTCCTTGCTTAATTCTTTGAGACAGGAGACCCAGGGCTGGTGGAGTTGGACAGCAAGCTGGAGAGGACACTGGGGTGAAGGAGGAAGATGCCATTGAGTTGGACCTCTGCTGATGTGCTGCACGGCAGGGGCCAGGTGGGGGTGGGACTGGAAGCCACAGCTGCTTTCCAGATGTCGAAACCACACAGACCACTAAGCGAGGTGAAGCTGCGCTCACAAGCGACACAGCACAGTCTACTGCGCTTGCCCAAGGACATCCACTAGAAAGCTCTGTAGATGGGTTAGCCTGCGCCATGCTTCTTTTTAAGAGCTGCTGGATAACTAGCAGGTGCATCCCCAGCCTGTCACCCAAGGGCATCAGCAGCCAAACTCTAGTCCTACAGTCTCCACTGCCACCCTCCAGGCTGACACCGTGAGGTGGAGAAGCAAAGAGAGGATCCTGGCATTCTTAGAGTGGACTGCAACGCAGCTTAGGAGGAAGCGCTCCTGAAACTCAGGATACCCGGAGGTCTCCACCAAGCTAAGAAAAGAAATATTAGCAGTGATGATATCAAAAGAAGCGTGAGACGTGTTCACGGTGTATGAGTGGGAGGTGAGAGAGAAAATGCCATCTCGACTACTTGGTATTACCCAGGAAGGCTCCTATGGGGACATGAAGGGTGCGGTGTTCTCTGAAAACCCTAACTTCAGTAGGCTAGGATATATGGTTCAGGAGCGATTCTAATAGTCCGACTATGCTCCAAACTTGCTTCTGAGGACCCCAGTTTTCCAATTCCTACTGTATTGTACTGTCAGTCCGGGGTTGTCTAATTCTGGCTGACACAGGATAAAGGGAGTAAGAGTGTCCCGGGAGGTGACATCAGTAGGAGAAATAAAGGCAAGAATGCACCTGCAGATGCCCTCAGCCGCTAGCCCCGCCCCCTCCCTCCTCCCACTCAGGCTGCGTCTGCATCAGTCACTTAATGCTTCAGGCAGGGACTACGTGGCTGGAAGGATATCGCATCTTATCAGAAATGAGTATCCGCAGCAAATCACGCACAGACTAAACAGCACTTAAAAGATTAAAGGAAATAAATATAAGCCGCATAAATGGTATTGAAAAAAATCACTTAGAGTTGATATGCATCTCTCAGCAAGCAAGCAGGCACTACTTGGAGCTTGACCTGAATTCATCTTCCTTTCACAGGACAGGAGTCTGGGGGTCCAAGGCAACAATGGCACAGGAATGCGTGTGTGCATGTGTGTCTGTGTGTAACTATACGCTGACTGTTACAGTTTTCATTTTAGAATGGAGTAGAGACATATGCACCCAGTCTATTGTTAATACAAGGTCAGTGTCAACATGGGCTGCTTGCAGTAGTTTTAATGTCCTGAGAAAAACATAGGTCAGTTGTAGTATACTAGGCTAATTGTGCACGTGTGTGTGTGTGTGTGTATATGTGTGAACACGCGTGCACACACACATAAATGGGTATACTAGGGAACAAGTTCAGTTCTCTTTTACACAAATACTCTGTTTATAATGTGACATTCTAAAAGTTCTTCCAGGGCTGGGGAGATAGCTCCGTGATCTAAGCACCCCTGGCAAGCACAGGATGCCTGTTACTGCATGCCATGCCTGCCCTGGAATCCCAGTTGAGCTGAGCTGGCCACCAAAACCAGGCATGATGGTACACGCCTGTAACCCCAGTGTTGAGGAGGCTGAGATAGGAGGTTCACCTAGGAGTCTGAACTGCATGGTGAGATCCTGTGTCAGATAAAGAAACAAAAGATTAAAAATAAATCTGAATGCTCTTCTTTCAAACCTAGTTGACCACGGTTTGTTTTATTCGAAGGCACTGGGTGATACTAGGATCCAATTGCAGACTGGTTTTGTGCTAGTTACAAGGTTCAGACAGAAGCCACCTTCACTGGCACTGCGATGGGATTCTTTGGCTTCCCCATTCACCCTGAGTCTCTCCTAGATGAAGCCCTAGGTCTACATGCCCATCATCCGCACAGGCCTGTGCTGCCTGCTTACTACTTTGGCTCTTCATCCGGGATATCTAGAGTTTAACACCTGGTAACCAGCTCCAGGGCACACCTTGTTTATGTACGGAAGTGCTGTCTTCTATACAAGGCAATTACTTATTTTCATTGCAATTCAGAGAGGCTATCCATCATAATCATACTGCATTTAAACAGAGATTTGTTCTCTCAAGTGCAACTGTGTTCAAAAGCTCTCCTCCTACACTGGCGCCCTGGAAATCTGTTCCCTGAAGAGCTGGAAGCAAATGTCTTCAGCTTAAATATACGAATGTTGTGTAATGGAGCCCATTACGTATGGCTTAGGCTTCACAAGAAAGCAGGGATAACTTCTTTTTCATAAGCAGGGTATAAACCATGTTTAATTATTATCTCTTATATGGGTTCTATCAATTTCTGCACATTTAAAGAACACAGATCTACGATAACTCCTAGTTAAGCTGTAAAATATAATTTTCATTGCATGGCTTCTGTGACTACAAGTGAGGAATAAAACTGGAATTAAAAGGGAGACTTAAATTTACTTACTTTCATGAAAGACAAATGTGTTGAAGTAACGAACAACTACCTGAGGGCAGTGCACACTGACGAGCTCATATTTAACCTACTTTGGGGCTAATTACAACACAACGCTATCTCCAGCATTTTCACTTCCTTGCGTTTGCACAGAGCGAGCTACATGAAGACATGATTCTTTAAAGAACCCTGACTTACCAGCTTCCTTAAAACACAAACAAGTTCAGGAATCTAATGTGGAATTTTTATAGGCGCTGAACTCCATCCAGTCTCCAAGTACTCATAAAATTCAAGGGCTTGTTTTTGCACATCCCTAAGTATAACACTTAATGTTCTGTTGTAACTTCCCAGTGCTCCCTTGTCTAATAGGCACTGAATCTAACAGTTTTACAGTTTGGGAAGACTCGTGCTAGAAAAATGTCAGGCAAGTCTAATGAGGCTTCAGATCCCCCAGTTTGCACTGGAGTTTAATTTAAAGTTACAATGATGTTTTAACGTGTTTGCTTATACTTGACTAAAGAGGATTCATTATTTCAATGACATAACCTCCAGACAATGTTCCAGGAATTGATTTAAGATGTGGTGGTAATTCCAACAGCCTGAATGCAGGGTCGAACATCTGTAACAACATTTTCAGTTGACTTTTCAACAGCATTCTGTTTCCAAGAAAGAGCAAAGCAACGTCTTCCAGAAGCACTGGCCAGAATTCTGGGTAACTTAGAAATGATCATATATTATGCCACGTTTTGGCTTTAAAAAAGAAATATCCTCCTCTGAGCCACCTTGCCAGGTTACAAACATTATGTCAGGGCTCACCAATGCCTCTGGGTCCTTGAAGTGAAATGGGACAATGACAGCAACCTTCGGCTTCCCAATAATCCAAGGAAGGGCCGTGTGCCGCAGACCCTCCCACCAGCTCTTGCCTGGGGCACCTTTCCTCTGCCCTGTCTCTGCAGGGAGATTAAGGGGAATTAAGCCCTTTGAGACTTACAAGGTGAGTTTGTTGGCTGGAGTTAAGAAATAGTTCAAAGCAAATAAACTTGAAAAAGTCATAAAAAGCAAACAACCCATAAACATGAGTCAACCAGCTATCTCCATTACATTATTAATCACCACATCTGGAGAAACCCACATCTGTACACACTTAGCAGGTCATTAGTAATGTCATATTCACACTGGAATCACTCAGAGTAAGACTCATGCAAAGTGGTTTGAACACAAAGGCATCTAGCTGACAGGGCTTCTGACTGCAGTCTGGAGCAAGCCGCTAGTCCAGGGTGGAGTTGTTTTAATGATTATTGTTCTTTATAGCTTTTCTGTTTGGTATTTTGCGGCCCAGCAAGCTACACGCATGCTGAAATCCACAGGAGGGTGCAGTGTGTCTCGCTTCTTCAACTAAGCTCAGCTCGGCATGTTAAAGGGGAACACAGAAGGGGTGCAGGGCAAATGTTACAAATGGGGTCGGGTCCCGGTTCTCCTTCACCTGGCTCGGTCACAAGCTGAGAATTGGGAGCTGCATTCTTGAGCTCAAGTGAGTCTTTGTGATAGCGTGATCTAGCTGCAACCTTGACTGCCAAACAACAAGGAGAAAAGAAAACGGAAATTAATCCTCAGTGAACTTTTTTTCTTAAGAAAGTTCCAAACCAATTTCAACATCAAACAGAATCATAGCTTTGGATTATAATGGAGATCTCTTCCTCTCAGCTGAATGGCAGGGTTTTTTTTTTTTTTTTTTTTTTTTTTTTTTTCTTTTACCCTGACAACTTCCTGAAATTATTTTTGCTGTGTTATTGTCATTGATGTCTACAAGGATAATATCTGAAAATTCAGAAGACAATTCCTCTGTGGAATAATTTAAAAGACATCAGCACTCTCTTCTCCCTGGCAGCATATGTAGACACTATCTAGTTTAGCAACAGGATCAGACCCATCATCTGCTGCAAACTATTACAAGGAATCCTATCAAAAAAGCACCACATTCCCCCATCCCTGTGCTGTATGCGCTACTGCTTCTCCTCTGAGACCGCTGGCTTGCTCAGCTCCCTCGGTTGCATCCAACGCATGGCTTTGCCGCTCCTACAAAGTGATGCTGGGGCCAGTGGTACAGCTTTTGTCTAGCATGCATGAGGCCCCCAGCACTGTGAAGGAAAAGAGAAGAAGGAGAAGCTGGTAGAGGAGGAGGAGGAGGAGGAGGAGGAGGAGGAGGTGGAGGAGAAGGAAAAGAAAGAGGAGAAGAAATGAGGAGGAGGAGGAAGCAAAGGAGGAGAGAAAAAGAGTGGAAAAGGAATAAGAGTGATTTGCAGCATTTCTTTGTCTCCTCAGAGAAAAGCAGGCGTGCACTTTCATGCTCCATGTGGACTGTTCATAATGAAGAGTAAAGAATCGGAGGAAATTTGCTCAGATAGAGATCTAACAGTGTGCTTCCTATTTTCTGTGGGTTTTTCAACATCTCCCCAAGAAAAGGGCAGAAAAGACACAGTAACATGGGCATTTGCAAGGCGAAATTCATCACAAACAAAGCTCCCAGGCTGACTGGCCTCTCTTTGATAGGACTGGTAACTGGTCCCAGGAAGTCTGGGCCAGTAAGAGTCCAGGGTCTGAGGGTGGAGCCACAGAAGGCAGCTGTTGGCTTGGAACACAGTCTAACATCTTGCTTACAGAAGGACGGGTGCTTCCTGCCTTATGATTACAGACAGACACCGAACTGCCTGCCACACAGGTGGGACCGGCAAGGGGGTGAGGACATTTTCTTAAATTACGATACCGAAACAACAACAAAAAATACCAGGTAAAGAAGCCCCCTGGGAGGTGGGTAGCACGACCACTGGGAAGTGGTACCTGGCTGCTGTTTCAGACTGAAGCCTGCATTGGAAACGCCGGTGCCCATTTGTGAGCTGGAGCAGCTGACCATGGCCATGACGAGGGGAGCCAGAGCCACTTCCTAGAGTGAAGGGCAGTGGACAGCTATTCTAAAGCACAGAGGCTGCTATGCCTGGAAAGAGAGTTTCTGGCCTGATAGTGTTGGCTTCACCAGAAGTCTGAAGGTATATTTTTTTTTCAAGAGTTTGGAAAACAGAAATACACAGATAACAAAAAGATGAAGGACATGGCCCTAAAAAAACAGGCCCCCAAATCAGGACATCTCAAACCTATAAAATTCTGAAGTTGAAGAATTCTATGTTCGTATGCACTATCTATGACAGGATAATTTTACAACCTGTATCTGAAAATAGAAAAATATTTTTGTTAGAGAAAGTAGGAGCATATAGGTTAAGGAAACAATCTGTCATTCAAGGAAATGGGAATGGGAAAGGATTTCTTAAGAGGCCCATCCGAAGCTAAGAGGGCACAGGAAACACTGGTCCCTTCAGGGTTGGCCACCCAGCAAAGGGGGCTTGGGATGTGGTTACATTCCTGGCTTTTGTAAAGCTAACAGAAGAACGGTAGGGGAGACTTTCAGGAACAATAAGTTATACAGAAGTTAATCACAGGTATATTTCACACTCTATTCACTGCCTAAGGAACCTGAATTGTGTAAGTTTGAGTCCATCAACACACAGTAATGAAAGAATTCAGCTCCTACATGAGAGAGAGAAAAAATACTATATAAATATATTAACAGAATCCACATGACCTGTAATGCAATGTTCTCTACATAAAGACTGCAGGCCTAAGAGGTCCACTAGAATCAAGCTGGTTAGACTAGATGTACCTATGGTACACACACATCTACCACCACTCCGATCTCAAACTTCAAACTTCAGGTGTCACACATATCCCTGTAGGAGTCTAACATTTATCAACATGGCCTGTATCCATAATCTCAGCTCGCATAGCTTTGCCGCAAACTCGACCTGCTATAATCAGTTGACCAACACTTGGTCCTGCTCAGTATTTGGGAAAAAAATTTCTTTTGGAGATGTGGTAGCCTTTGGCCTCCTTCCTTCCTTCCTTCCTTCCTTCCTTCCTTCCTTCCTTCCTTCCTTGTCTCCCCATCTCTGTCCCTCCCTCAGTCCTTCTAGCATACAAGACTGCCAAGGGATATGGATGTTTGCTTTAAGCCATGCAGGAAAAAGAAAAAGAAAAGAAAAAAATAAAACAACTATAAGAAATTCCTTCATTCTACTTTTTTTAAAAGAAAATATTCTCTCTTGTCCAAAAGGCAAAGAAAAATCTTAAGTCAAGTTAGCCTAATAATAGCTTCCTGGAGATTTAAAAAAAAAAAAAAAAATGGAATTCTAAGAGGAAATACACAGTAGCAATTAGAAATACAAGAATGCCCGTGGATTATTAAAATGGCACCAGGAGATTGGGAAAGTAGCAGGAGACAGAATTTTCACTGATGAAAAATTCTCAATTTTTACATCAAACTGGTGGGGAGGAGAGGGGATCCATAGAATCCAACTGAACACATCCCCTTCCTAACATTACTTTCCTTCCCTCCTTACTCCACACTCTAATCAGCCGGCAAAGGCTTTGGACCTACCTAGGAGGACCTGAGCCCTGCTCTGGCCCTCGTACATGTGGTGCGTGTCTGTAGGAGACAGCCATGAAGGTGAGGATGAACCCTGCCGTGCCCCTGGTACCAAGGCCTGTGCTCCTGCCCTTCGGGAGTCAGCAAGCTGTAGCCCACCACGTGTTACTGTGCAGCCTGCTAGCTAAATTACATTTCTAAAGAGGGGAGGGAGAATCTAAGAATAATATTTCCTAACTCATTAAAATGATGAGAAATTCAAATCTCAGTGGTCCTCAGTAAAACTGCATGCTATGAAAGCCAGTCATTTGTTGATCTCTATGTCTGTAGCTGCTATTGCTCTATAATAGAGGTAGCTTCAACATAGGCCTCTTGGTCTGCAAAGCCTAAGGTGCCAATCAGGTGACTCTGGACACACACACAAAAAAAAGGTTCATTCCCTGCAGATTTTACTTACTTATTTACTTACATTTTCCAAGCTTTCTAGTTTCCTAAAAAGAAAATGCTTCTTCCAACCCATAACAATAGTCAAATCATGAAAGAAATGCACACGGAATCCACTAGAAATTCACAGAGCTGGCAATGTGAGGTCCTACGGGTGACCTGGTGACTCCTAAGCCAGCTGGCCCACAGGCCTGGAGTTTCACATTTTCCAACTTTAAGCAAAGTTGGACTCATGGTTGGAGACTCGAAACAAGCATATCTACGGTGAGCAATTCCTCGAAGCTGTCAGCAGGCGCTGGCAGTCCACCCTGTGAGGGCCCCATACAAGACAACAGATTTAACCATTAGAGTAGATATGTTGAAAATATACAGCTTCAACCTTTCCCCGGCTAGCTCAGAGCGATATCGAGATGATTATTTCAACCGTCAGCTGCCGCCTAGATTTAAAGCCCCGCACAATAACTCCTGGATTCATCTGCCCCTTGTCAAACTGGCACAGCTTTAGTTGCAGGATACGTGGTGTGGCAGCTTCACTGTGAATCCAGAATGATCCAGACGGCTGCTGTCTCTTTGTTAACAGGAAGCCAAACTGATGAGTTTGTAATGCATTTCTTATCAAAGGTAGTCTCAGAGAAGAAAATGTGACCCATCAGTTTGGCTACAATTTCATATACGCCAGATTACGGATTTCATCGGGACATCTCTGTTATTTTCTTGGAGAAATAGATAGTTCCACGTCCATTCCATTAAAATCATCTTATGACAATGAATTATGTATTTATGAATTTATAATTATCCTTGATTTCCCCTCCTGCAGTATGTTTAATAAAATCATCAGCTGGAGCCTACAGAGCAATAGCACTTAATAAATACAAGCACATGAATATATTTTTCAGCTTGTGATGATCTTTTTCAGCTATGTCTAAAACAGTCACTGTGAATAGAAGAACTGAGTTTCAAGCCATGCTTTTAAGAAAGACAAAATGGCCAGCAATAGAATTTAGGGAACCTAGAAAGGAATTTTTTTTTTCTCACAAGGTTTATTGTCAAATGGATTTGAATTTACTACAGGCTAAGTCAGGTCCTTTTGCTATTATCAAGAGACAATGCCTGTGAGATGCCAAACAGCTCCCGGCACATCCAAGAGCCACACAGCCAGGGCTGCTGCCTTGTTTTCGTGCCCACTGCATTTGGGGCTTACCTAATTGCAGTCAGATCACTCTCGTGTCTTTAACTAAAGTTATGACATTTTGATCATGATTTTTTTTTTCAGTTCAACATTTTGAAGACACTGTATGAAATTCTCATTTGTCCTTGGTGACCAAGGAAAATATGTCACCCTAGTCTTGGCTCAGCCCTGTCCATTTCCTGAGGGCTTTTGGGGCGCTAGCTCTGCCACCCCATGGAATCAGACAAAGCTGACACAAAACATGAGCTCTTTTTTTTGGATTGCTTCACGCTGTTTGCCTGAGATTGTTAAGGAAGGCCCCTGCCACAAGCACTTCCTCCTGAGCCTGCAAATTGCCAGACATACCAAGAAGCAGAGAAAGATCATGCTGCCTCAGGAATCTGAGATTTGCCACCTGCCCACGGTGAGAAACAGAAAAGAAAGATGGGGTCAGGTCTCTCGGACTTCACTTCAACCCCACATCAAATTCTCCTGGCTAACGTGGTGCTAGTTTATGTTTTCACTCCAGGGCAAGAGCTCTTAGTTGCTTATTTGGCTTGACTCAGATCCTCTTTCTGTTCTTCTCCCTCCCCCCCTCCCTCCGAACAGCTTCCAATAAACATGACTGGCAAAAGGTGCCAATCATATTTTCATTTCCATGTTCACTTTGCTATTTACATAATAAAAAATTAATACTTGCCCCAGTGATTCTGTTGTCTGAAGACTAGCCTGGAATTTAATTGTATCTATCTAAAATTATTGTCTAAGCCCAGAAGATGTTATATAGCTAAGAATCATTATTATGAACATCATAATTATTATAGATTCATCTGTAAATACCCTATCTGCCACAGAGCTGGCTGTGTCAAGAGGGCCCTGGAATTCTAATATGTATTCCAGATGGTTCTACAGATACTTTCAGAGAATCTCAGATAAAGGTAAAATGCATGGATTTTTAGTTCAACCAGGTGCCCAATGAAGAATGCTCTGCCAGAACACTTTAGAAATGCACTGCATTTTTAGCTATGGGAGGTGAGGACCAGCCCGGATTATGATTTTACACTAAACATAGCATTTAGTATATTTCTTAAGGACGTAGTCACCTTCTAAAGATGTTCTGAACCATAAAGTTATCGTCTATTTCTAGTATAATTTATTATCAAATGCATATGTATAACGTTTTTAAAGCTACCCCCTGGTAGGTCCCTTCCCATGCAATATGATGAAGACAGCGAAGTGTGGAGTGCAGTAGCTGTAGCAGAAGGGGCTGAGGACTACTACGGGCTCACTGTCTCCAGAGCCAAGGCTACACGCATACGAGATGCATTCCCAGAACTGAGTGTGGGTCTGCTGATTACAGTCCAGCCCACTGGCACTCTGGCTGTGAGAGCCAACACGAGGACATGCACTTCTGGAACCAAGCCACTTGCCCAAGATCCAGCTGCGAACCTCTGAAGAGCTCTCCTCTCAAACAAGCTGGGGCCAAAAACTCAGTGCTAAAAACTCTACTGTCTTCCCTGCTGGACATGAAGTTTCAGAAATTCCATGGGATGCAATGTGACAGTCACAGGCCATAGGGTGACAGTGTAAGAACCAAACACTGTCATAGCATGCTCTGGCTAGCCCACGTGCTGGTCCACAGGAGTTTACATTCCAGACAATACTTAAATCTGAAGATGGTCTGCATAAATACAGACATCTAACATCTATCTGCCACTTTGTAGAACACTGAGCGCCTCTTCTAAGAAGGTAAGTGTCTAATGGACAGGATCTTACAAGGCGGTTGAGTATCCCATTGCTCAGAACATGATAGGAGCCCTTGTTCACATTTCTATCCCTGGTTCTGGTGACACATGCACCAGGTCAGAAATAAAGATTTTTAAGGCCTAGAACATCCCTCATACATTGACACTCATAGCGACTACAAAGAAGGGTTAAGCGCAGAGGGCTTCAAGCCAGTGCTGGGTTCAAACCCAGTCTGGCAAATTATCTAACTTCAGTGTTCTTGCTTGTACAATGGGAATAATGGCGGTGGCCAACTCTGAGTTATTTCAGTAGACTGGAAACATGGAAGGTATTTAGCAGAGGCTCTGGCATGCTCTTACTGACTGGTCATTATTTTCCTGCCTTGGAGAGGCTCAGGAGCCTGGAGCTCTGTGGTCCCTCTTCCCGATTCCAGTTAGCTATCTGCCGATGGCATTCTGTTCACATGGGTTCCTGCTCTCTCCCCTTTCCAAGCAACTGATACAATATCCAAGAGCTCGAATAAGGTGGGCACCCCACCTCCACCCATACAGGGCAATCGGCTGTCACCCTGGTCCTGTGTTTCCTATGGCCCTAGTGAACCAGTCAGGTTGAATAATTAGGTTTGCCAAGTGTCATAAAATCAAGCAAAGCCAGAAAACATTTAAATGGACCTCGACTGCAGAAGGCTGGGGCCACTCAGGGCCGTAACAAATCAAAGTCAGATGGAAACATGCAGAAACCCTGCTGTTGCCTCGAAATTAGGGGAAATGCATGCTGTCTCACTCTCTGTGAGAGCTCTTTCTCCCGAGTTTCTGCAAGGAGGCCATGGGGGTGATGACTGGAGGGAAGGCAGGGACTCCTTCACCAGCCCTTTCAACATGGCTTCTTTCCACCTAACCATTGCACGAGTCCTTCAAGAAGCACGCTAAGCCCACCTCCTCCAGGAAGCTTCCTCAGGTGACCTCAAGAAGGCAAAGCTGCCCTTTTCTGCATGAATGCCTTGGCACTTCTGACCTCCCGCCCCAACACCGCCACACTTTCGCTGCATGATTAATCGCCTGTCCACTCTAGTGTGTTGTACTCCCTCAGCTAGACTCTGAGTTCCTCTGCTGTGGTTTACACCATTTCTGAATCTCTCACAAACTGAGCCTCAGGTAAGGTTCCCAGAAAATCGCTCGCGCCTTTTAGCCAGGGTGGTGGTGCCACAGAGGGGAGAAACGATGTTGTGATCAGGAGTCGAGCTGGAGGCCTGGCTTGGATCAGCCGTGCGGCGCTGGCAGGAACGCCACCTCCTAGGGAGCTGGTGTTAATGAATTACAAGACTGTGATGACTCGGGCTGGATGCTGTCTGCTGATCCTTGGCAGGTACCACAGGAACCAGCCACGGACAACAGGCCTCCTAACTACCTGGCCACAAGTAATTACCCAGGGCTTCCTACCAGACTCAACCCCAAGAGCTACAGAATAGGAAAAGCTGGATTCCTGCACCAGGGAGAATGCAGTTTACCTCAGTGGTTCTAAACTCTGCCTTTCAGTAAGATGAACGGGGCAACTTTATAGAACAGCAGGCTCATCCAACATAATCTGAAGCCATTGCTTTTTTTCTTTCTTTTTTTTTTTTTTCATTGTTTTTAAAAGTACCTAATGAAAGAGAACTACATGACTAGCTAGAGAAACGCGACTGCTATATCTTTTTAAAATTATACAACAATAATTGATAAGCTATACAAAAACAACAGCACAGAAGAGGATGTGCGATAATGTCGAGTGAGAGCAGAATGAACGCCTGACAGTAAGCCCTGGATGGAGGCGGGTAGAGGGAAGGAAGAAGAGTTGGAGAAGAACAGGATGGGCTGAGATGTCAGTTCCTGCACACGCTGGAGCTGAGCACGGGCTCTGCAACCTCGAGGCTGGGCACTCTGTGTGAACAAACGGGCCCCTATCCTAAGGAAAGGCAGGAAAGGGTGGCAAGGGCGAGCTCGCTGGGGCGCCTCGGCACGGGTAGTCCTGCCAGGAAACACCAAACCGGGGAGCTTGATAAAACCAGTTTGGCTCAGACACGAGCATGTATCTAACAACACAGCTGGGTCCTGTGGGGATGGCGAAGGGGCAGGGGATGGAAGATGTCACAGAATTTGGACAGTAACTGGTAACAATTGGTATTCTCCAGGAATTCCTTTTTACTTCATTCTAAATATTCAGATCCAAAGATGGGGTCTGCATCTTGGAAAAGTCTATCAAAAACTGCTTCCCCAGGCCCACTTCGTTTTTTGGTCCACTTAGAAGTCACAAGGACCTGAGATAAGACCCATACCTAAATGTGCAGAACTAAAGCAAGGAGGCCCTCGTAACGATCCAGTGTTGCTACAGTCTCATTTGTATCCAGAGGAGTGGATGTGACAGTAAAAGAAATAAATAAATAAAGTTATTTCATGGTTTGGAAGAGTGCTGAGAAATTCAGGAGGCTGTTTTTTTTTTTTTTTTTTTTTTTTTTGTTCATTCATTTTTGGCACTCAGTATCGAACTTAGGACCTTGCGCTTCCAGGCAGCTGTGTATGATGCTGAGCCATCTCTCCAGCCCTCAGGAGGCTGATTTATTCACAGAACAGCTCTGGCCAGCTAAGCCTGAGGCCGAGGTGGTTATTTTCTATCTTCAGTTACAAGTCCGTTTCATGCCCCATGTCAGTGGTGGTAAGCCGAGGGCGAGTGTGACGGAGTCAGCTGTCTGTTATCACTAAAAGCTCTAAAAGGTTCACCTCTACAGAACACAAGAAGGAGAGCCGTCAGAGCCCCACTTTAGGTGAAACCAGGCTGTAATCCATACTCTAAAGACCATTTTCAACAAAACCAGTGCTTGAAAGTGGATTCACTCACATGAAAATGATTTCTCAGTTCTCTGCTGTTTGGTTTCATCTGATCAATAATTCTACGCAATCTACTCTGTCAAAACCTGATAAGCCGGGCGAGGTGGCACACACCTATAATCCCAGTACTTGGGAGGCTGAGGCAGGAGGATCAGTGTGAGCTTGAGACCAGCCTGGGCTACAAAAGTGAGCTCAAGGCCAGCCTGAACTGCATAGCGAGACCCTGTCTCAAAAAGACAAAAATATATAATAATAATAATAACAATAATTTTTTAAAAACCTGATAAGTGACTAAAATAAGAATGCACATTATTGGGGCTAGCCAGATAGCTCAGCAGACTAAAGCGCCTGCTTAGGAAGAGCACAGAAGCCAGGTTCGATCCTCAGCATGCTGTTCCAGCCCCGCCCCTGAGGCACTTGAGACTGGGCGTGGTGTCATGCACCTGTAATCCCAGCTCTTGGGTGGCTGAAAACAGAAGGATCACTAGAGTCCTATCTGTTTAGTGAGACCCTGTACTAAAATACAAAAAAAAAAAAAAAAAAAGAATATACATTATTTTACCTGCAACTTTGACCAAAGCCCTACTAAAAAAGGTTGAAAATAGTCCCACGAATAAAGAATCAAAATGTAGTTTCCTGCATGTGTGCATTTTTGGTTTTTCACCAACAATGTCCAGTCCCACAAACCTATCAGTCTTCCTGTACACCACCGTATTGAAAAAGCAAAACACTAAGCGCTGATCTAGTTCATCAGAATTTTAGTTTGGGCTGAGAGAGAAAAGCAGCGACCGTGGCAAACTTATACATCTGCAATTCTTAATAAAAGTGCATCATGCTGAAATTGCCGTCTTATAGAGGCCACTAATCCAGTACATCAGTCACCGTTATAAAAATGTCCCTCGGGAGCGTGGTGTGGGTGACTCCTGGGAATTAATTTGTAAAAGTAAATAGATGAAAATGGGGGCTTGTCACACAGCAGTCACGAGACAGCAGAGGGGAGCCTGTCCTCGTCCCCACCATCGAGAGAGCTGGCTTCTGGATTAGTCACATTGATTGAACTAGGACTTTCTCCAAGTGACCATTATGTCCAGCAAGCTGGACTTAAAAGATTGGAAATGGAGAGAAAGTATACCTCTTTCAAACAGGCAGCTTTACATATTCCTTTCAGAGAATAAACGTGATAATCTTTGGAAACATAAAAAGCAAAAAAGTGAGGGCCGGACAGGGCCTGACGCCAGCCAAGGAGTGTGTTCATTTATAGGGAAGCAGCGCCACCTGCTGGCTGTGTTGTGCTTCGCACCCCTCTGTGGTTTGGGACCAAGGATCTTGCAATCTATGCATAAATATATAGCTGTATTTCTCAAGCGCTGTTCTACAGAACAATTTTTATTACCAGTTGGCAGATTTTTAACACACTGGTTGCAGTTTAATAATCCTCTATTACCTGAAGTATGGGTTATATAAAAACCTTGAATGTTAATTGTTGACAAATCAATTGTAATATGTAAAGCAGTTAAGTCACCCACTAAATACCCAAATAAATCACGAGGGATAGTTCCTTTTGTTCTCACAACACGTTATTAAACACCACAACTTGATCACTTACATGAAATCATGTTTGCGTATTTCCTCATTCGAAGAAATCAGAGGGAAAGGTATTATGATCTTATGAACAGAGAAATTTTCCTTCATTTACCACTGAGAAGAAAATTTTTTATATAGAATATTTTTCCTTTCTTAAAGAAAAGATCTAACACAGAATGACATTTAGAAAATTTGCTCACATAATAAAACCCAGGTTATAAATAACTAAGATTCTATCTATAAAATGCTAGACTTTTTTAAGTGGCAGTAGGGAACTTGTAAAGAACAGAGGCCACTGTCACAGAGAGTGAGGCAGCTCTACCTGTCATTCTTTGGAAAAAGATCACACAAATGTGATAGCAAGGGACCATGGCAAGGAAGAAAAAAGGAACCGGAGTGTGATAGTGTCTCCGGCCATATCTGCAAAGGAAACTGTGAAATAAATTAACACCCAAGCGCCCACAAAAGGCACGCTGTAGCTTCGCAGGGAGTGACTGTTGCCTGACAGGAAAGGCTAGTGGTTCTGTAAGAACAGAAATAAAATGCAGGCTGTGAAATCTGCCCGTGATAACTAATGACCGCACTACTTAAAAATCTGATTTTATCTCCAACAGAAAAAAAAATCAGAATAAAAAGGTACCCTAAAGGATAGATGAATGCACTAGGAATCATATTTCTCACTTGAAACATACTCCAGGAAGGATCAAAGGGTTGCAGGAAATGAAAAATGACAGCTCCTGTGCTTCCCTGATTTAGGCTCAAGGAAAACAACCACCCCGCTGATAGCATCTCGGGTCTTCGGAGGTGGGTGGAGGCTTTCTTGAGTTGTTCTAGAAAGAGATGAGAACCGTGACCCACTCAGCTGATGGGGAGCCCACTTTAATTTCAAAAGATTATTGAGATTTAATCTCCAGCGAGAAATAGCTCCTCAGGAGTACCCTTTACACTGTACCAACCCAGTCGAGTTAGTTCCCATAAAGAGTGTGGAATCTCTTTACAGTCAGCCCCACCATTTCTCCAAGTAGGGCAAGACGCATGCAGAAAGAGAATCGAGGGTCAGGACGCTGCCTCCGAGCCCGCAGCGTCTCAGCATCAGCTGGACAGCGAGTGTGACTAGAAGTCGGAAGCTAAGCAAAGGACCTCTCCTCTCGCACCTCCTCTGGCCCCTGTGCGCTGTGGAGCACGAGATGGCTAGAGTCAGTTCCGGGGAGACGCGACGGCATGAGGCAAATGCCCCTCTTTCAGACAGACAGCTGTCCGTATTCTTCACATATTCACTCGTGACTATGACCTGCTGCTCGGTCAGTGTGTCGGGTGGGGGGTGGCAAGATCACTGTCCAGGCCGCTGGTGGGATGCGGGTGATCAGCAGTGCAAGCCTGGCCGTCAGCGCGGCTGAAGTAATCTATGAAGAATCGCAGGTGAAGAAACGGGGTTTGGGGCTAGGGATAGAATGGTTGTTGTGGATCCAAAGAACAGAGGGAAGTGACCCAAGGAGCAAGAAGACCACGGGACTGCCTTGCCACCATGAACTTCTATTCGCAGAGAGTGGAAATATCTGATGACCCGCAGACAGGAGCACCCCGGCCCCATCAGGTCTGCGTGAAGTTTACAGCCCACACCCTTCACGCGCCTATCAGTAGGATCAACGGAGGATGCAGGTAACCGTCGGAAGAAAGGGCGATCAATTCCACATCAGTCATTCCGAGTTGTGCAGTAGTTTGTGGAACTGGCTTTTCAAAACTGATCTTGTTCAAGGCAGTACAAAGAAACAAGGAAGATCTCTCACCTTGCGACCCTCTTTTCTCTTGAGACACAGGGCAGGCAAAGAATCAGAACGTTCCCAATAGAGCAGTGGTTCTCAACCTTTCTAATGCTGTGACCCCGCAATACAGTTCCTCATGTTGCGGTGACCCCAAACCAAAAAATAATTTTGGTGGCCACTTCAAAACTGTAATTTTGCTATAGTTATGATTCGGAATGGCTTTGGGTGACCCTTGTGTTTTGGTCGTTCGATCCCCGCCAGGGTCACAACCCACAGGTTGAGAACCGCTGCAATAGTTTCCAGGTTATTTAGCCACTATCTGCAGAATCCTGACTTTGACCTTGGCAACATGCAAGGTGCAGAGAATTCAAACGCCAGTGAGATTTACTGTTTGTTGTTCTTTAAAGTTTCAAAAGCTCATCAGGAAAACTGCTCTACAGGGAGTTGGTGTGAGGTGATACTGGCTAACAGAACAGAGACACATTAATCTTGACTTGGGATTTGAGGACAGCCAATCAAGGTGCCTTAAAAGAAACTGCAACACTAGAGCAGACCTTCGAAGCAGGAATTGGTAACCTTTTCCTTTAAGAGGTCAGACGGTAAATATCTTGGTTTGGGGAGCTATGCATGCTCTGTGTTGCAACTCAACTTTGTGGTGTACCCTAAAAGGAAGCAAGAACAACAGGTGAATGAACTGGCATGTCTGTGTTACAATAAACTTCAGTTACTAAGATAGGTCAGTAGTGGACAACAGTCTGCAAACCCCTGCTTTAAAGTGCGAGTAAGCTTCCCCCAGCCCAGAAAGGCACGCAAAGAGTCAGGTGCAGGAAAACACTATCAGATGTGTTAAGTAACAAAAGCAAGAAATTCTTAGTGTGTGCTGAATACAACTATAAAGACTAAGTAGAGCTGAACTGTCTGCCACATCAGTAACAGAACCTCACAGGCTGTCCTACCATTACAGTTGATTAGGTACCCAAGGATCGACCAAAAATCTGGTTTCCCCTTCTTGGTACTGGGATGACAATAAGATTAGGTCTGTGTTTTAAAGTGATACACTTAATAGTGGGCCAGTAGCTAGAAAAACTGCCTGGAGGAAAGAGCAATAGCAGATTAAGGGGAGAAAACTGAGGCCCTGAGGTTGGCAGATGCCCTGGTAGTGGTAAGAAGTTAGAAATGCAGTCTGGAGGCACATCAGCCTTCAGGAGAATGGAGGAGAGCATGGGACCCTGGAAGTCAGAATTGCAGAAGTGTGTATGAATATGCACTGAATCCCTAGGCCCAGGCCCACATCAACTCTGCCCCAAGAGGGAGGCAGTGGTAAGCTGAGGACTGGAGTCCAGCCTTGACCTCGCTCCTGGCTCTAAGCCCACTATTGAGAAAATCAACAAGATGCAGAACCCAGACACTCACAAAACAGCTGAGGAAAAGCCATGGCATGAATTGTCCCCAACAGCCAACCCTCAGAAATGAGTGAGACCAAGACCACCAGCCAGGAAATAAATTCTGATGAAGCCCAAAAGGAAGGAAATCTCTCTGCCTCTGTTCCCCACTGTTTATTTTCCTAAATCTTCGAGGAGGAACACGATGCATTTTCTAGTTCTCTCTAGATCCAATTTAAAGGAGGACAATCCCAAAGGCAGGTTTCAGCAGGACGAAGAATGAAGAGACGCAAAGTCATGGCTCTGTAAAGATCCCCATCACCAAGGTAACTCCAGTAAGCATTGTGACAGCAGGACTAATATATCAGACACAAACACAGCTGCTTTTCACCTATGACACATGTACATCCAAGTCAGGAATCCTCTTTGGCCTGGAGATAGGTGGTCCTGCTTTGTAAACCTCTACACTTAGTTATATTTCTAGAATCTCTCTCTCCTCTCTCCTCTCTCCTCTCTCCTCTCTCCTGTCCTCTCTTCCCCTCTCTCTCCCTCTTTCTCTCCCACCCTCCTAGACTTGTAAGAGCCAGGGTCTTTTGCACAGAACTCGTAAGCGATCAGGTGCCTTGCTATTTTCAATAGCTGATGGTGTTCTGACCACTGATAACTTAAAGTCCCTGGACTCAGCTAATCAAAGCATCCCAGAAGGAGATACTTTTTCTGTCCCTCCCTAAGCTAGAGGGAGACATCATAAAAGCAAATAAGCTAATAAATGAAGAACAAACCTCTAAGAATCATCTGGGCTCTCTCTAATTTGGCCTAGAAGGTCTCAATTTATAACCGGAATAACAATACTGACATATTATAAAACTTCTATACTCAAATAGGAATTTCATTATTTTTTTCCCACAGAGCTTCCTACAATGTTAGTAAGCAGACTCCAGCATTTTGGAAGGATTGACATAAGCAAGAATTGAAAAACGAAAGAACATTTTCTAGTTTCTATCTCAACCAGAAAATGAAGAAACTCAAGAGTCCCAGACTTTAAAATGACCCTAGTGATGCCATCTTCCAATTGCCCTCTTTGCACACAAATTTGGCACTGCTTTCTGCGTAGTCGAGATGGAAAATAACATCCCAGAAAGATATTTGCCACATCTTGGCATTTCTGTTGGCTTATTTTGGTTGTGATTGTGATGGTCTGACCTCAACATTAAGTAAACTGACCCAATTTCAATTTTATACTGTTATACTAAAGCTGTTCAGTTCTCAGCCACTATCCGTGAACTTCTCTGCCTGTAATCAAGGTGCCCTTTTATAAGATGAGTTGGACAAGACTGCGTCATTTGGAGAAAAAAAAATTGATTGGCTGTAGTCAAAGTAGTTACTGGGCTATTATTCCCACTAATATCACGAGAGGTGGTTGACCTCTGACCTAGCTAGCAATCTACTCATCTACATTGTGATCTTTATCCTTTGTGTCTATTAGTTCATATTGATGAAGGATAATAACAAAAAAGACAGCATTCAACATGTGCCAGATAGAATTTGTAAGATGCTTGCAGGACTATATATAGTCTTACAACTATATATAGTCTTACATATATTCATTCACTTAATCCTTACAACTCTGAGATAGGTTCTATTATTATCTCTTCTTTACAAATGGGAAAGCTAAGAAATAGAGTCTGGAAATTACCCAATGTCTCACGGTGATAAAGTATTATATCAACTTGGGGTTACGGCAGAAGAGATGAGACATGGCAGTGCACTGAGTAGCGTAGTCTCAATTGTGTATAACACATTACTCGTTAACAGTCAGCTGCCACTGATCATCTACTTCATAAATTCATCAAAATATGAGCACCAGGCCTTAATTCCAAAGTGCCCAGAACACACACAAATCCCATTTGTTGTCTCACGCCTTCCTCTGAGGGGTCCTGGAATTTCTGACTTTAATCGCCAACCAAATCACCCAGCTGGCTGTACAGTGAGGGGTGTGGCTTGCAAAACCTCCATTATGGACACAAAGAAAGAAAGAAAGAAAAACAGGAGGTATCCACCTCAAAAGATCATATTTTTATCTTAATAGCTGAAAGCTGTGAGGGAGAGGGCTTCCAGAAACCGGCTCCTTGCAGGTTCACACCGGTCCCCAGACTTCAGCCCCGGGAGTGATCTGCGTCCCTCTGCTCCCGTCTGCATTCCTGACGTAGTTCCTGCTTTCATTCGCACCTCTTGTCTCTGTTCTGCAGGTCACTGTACCTCCCTTTCCCGTAACACCTGCTCAGGGCTTTGGCTCTGAAGCATCCCCGCTGGACGCGTTCTCTCAGTTGGATGTGTTACAGGCCATGTGTGAAAATGTATTCATCTGAGCAACAGAAAATGGACAGTGCAATCTTGAAAGCATACAGAAAAGATCAGAGGTCTTTGCAGGCAAGAGGGTCACTGGAACTGGCAGAAAGCTCCGAGAGCAGTCCAAAAACCCGTGGTGTCCCTCATCCCCGAAAACGGTAAACAGAGTGATGGTGCTAGTTAGCAAACAGCTATGCGATACTGTGCCTCTGGAGACCTCAAGGTCTCACGTGGCTCCGTCAGAGTTCATGTGCCTGCAGGTCAGAGCCAAAGGACTTAATGATCGGAGGGACCTCAGAAGCTGCTTGCCCCTGAGCAGCCAGGCTGCTGAGGCGACCTGCGGAGGGATATTTCTCTCTGCACCCCTCTCCACAGCCGATGCCCCTCCTCGTAATGGCTCCACCTCCGCAGGATTTTTACAGCATCCTAACTCACAGGAGCATGGCCAAGTTCACTGAAATTAATAAAATTGGGTGCCAATGTCACAAGCGCTTGATTTCGAGACCTAATGCTCCACATGTTGCAGAATCTCTGCCTCTTCTGATTGGAAGGCGTGTCAGGGCTTTGCCTGGGTGAATGGTTTCTCAGTATATTACTCTGACGACTTTTCCCAGCATTTACCCTTCACAATGCATATGGACTGCGCCCAAGATCTGAGGATTCTCAAGTTGCTGCGGTTGCGTCCTTGTTCGTCCTCCCTGCTTCCTCCCCATTTTGATCTTGCGCCTCCCTGCTCTCCATGTACACACACACATGCTACTTGGTAAGCTGCTTTCAATGCATTAGGAAACTTCATGGGTCTGGGCGACCTCTTTTCCTGGCATGCCACCTACTCCTTTAATGGTTAAGAATCTCTTTAGGTGTTCATTCTCTTACCAAATACATTACTGAACTGGAATCCTTCAGACCATTTCCTGCTTGAATTTTCCTGCAGATACACAAAACCCCACCAACAATGCCAGCCTACTGCATTTCCGGCCTTGGAAAGAGGAAGACCATAAGTCCACTCTGGGACTGAGTGTGGTCCAACAAGCTCATGCTCAGAAATCTGATATTGGCCAAAATGAAATAGCGCCACAATCCACTCAGTCAGCTCCATCCTCAGAAGATGCCCATGGGCCAGGGTCTCTGGATGCCCCTCAGAGCTCTGTCAGCACATCTGACACAGACCTAGCTCTGCAGCTTGGGTCTTCTCGCTTCATTTAAAACTTCCCCAGTACAGCTGATCACCTCTCATACTGATCTGCCTCAGAAGATTCCACTTAGAGTCTGCACAGTCCCTCCTCCATAGCGTTGGAAGCACTAGTTGCTCCCACCCTCCCAGGTTGAAGGGGACAGGATGGGGCTTTCTCCCTGCATAGAAGAGTCCAGCAGAGATCTCTGCTGTTTCTCTAGAGTACAAGAGGAGATATCTTTCCTAAGATGACCAAATAAGGTAGCCAAGTAAGAAAGACCAACTTGCTAGCCCACTCCACCTGCACTGAGCATCAGAAGAACGTCTCCTCAGAACAGGCATCTAACAATCTTCCTTCAGGCCAAGCACTCTTTTTTTTTTTTTTTTTTTTTTTTGTCTTTTTGAGACAGGGTCTCACTATGCAGTTGAGGCTGGTCCTGAGCTCACTTTTGTAGCCCAGGCTGGTCTCGAACTCGCACCAATCCTCCTGCCTCAGCCTCCCGAGTGCTGGGATTACAGGCGTGCGCCACCACGCCCGGCAGGCCAGGCACTCTTAACAGAAAGCTCCTTCTCAGAGGTCATTCCCTCTGAGACGTCACAGATGTGAGTCTGAGCTGACAGTGTTGGACCTGGCTTTGTCCATTTAGGTTCTCTGTGTGGAAAACAAGGCCAGCTAAGAGAGCAAAACCCATGTAAGCAAATGTAAAGGTAGCGGACCACCTGGTTATCTAAGTAATTCAACATGCTGGTTTGGAAGAAAGTCCTTAAGAGAGAAGGACAACACACAGCTCGCTGGTTGGGGCCCCTCTGCCACATTCCACTTCCAGAAGTTGGCATCCTCTGTGTGCACAGCCCACTGCTGTGAGGAAACCCATGACTCAAGGATTTCCATGCTGTTGCCAAGCTTCTTTAGGGGTCAGCGATGTGCACAAATGCTACCGTTATAGACACTGACAGTGACACAAGGAATGCCGACAAAGGTGCTCCTCACAAAGAAACAAAATAGAAAGGACAATGTACCATCGTGCTTTCAAATGCTAAAAAACTTCCCAGGATTCTGTGTGGCAGTACTTCACAGGAAATGTGTTTTGTATTTCCACTAGAGTAGGGAAAGTGGCTGAAAACACAGTGCATTTTCAGTGCATGAGATGTGAAGTACTTATTATTTTCCCCCTTCATAGATGTAAGGAGACACGTTGTCTCCCTAAGATGGGAAAAGTCTCATTGCCATACACAGAGATTTTTAAGAATAATTCCCATGAGCTGTAACTCAAGCTACCACATGTAGCTGGAGCCAAGACCTGGAGGGCTGGTCACATGTCCCAGCCGGTGGCCCCAATTGCTTTATGTCTGCACTGTAGCCCGAGCCAGTACTTCCATGCCAGTAGTTGATGCTGTCCTCTTCTACCACCTTCAACATGTTCAAAATGGGAAGCGTATTCACCCAGGAGGGACGGTATGGGAGGAAGAAGACAAACTAGGGGAAAGAGAAGTAAGTGCAGTAGGCCCTTAAAACCAGTGGTGACCTATGCAGCTTGCTAGGCTTCCAGCCCCGGCCCCAGAGAAGCCCATCTTCCTCTACCAAGAAAATTCCACTGAGCCCAGTGAGGAAGCATGATGGCTACTGCTCAGCTGGGGAGAATTAGGCTTATGAAATTTAGCTAACACAATTCAACTGCTTCAGAGCTGTTAAACTTTTTTTTACAAGACTGTGGCCCTTGGGCTTACGTTTTCATAATGTGCTTCAGCTGGGGGGCTGGGGGCGGGTCCTCAGGCTGTGGTGCCAGAGCCATCCTCCACCAGGCTCTTCAGAGCGGCTCCCTCCTACCTCCCTCACCAGCAGCCTCTCATTGCTCACGTTCCCCTCCCTGAGGGTCATTCTCCCCGTAGCCACACTGGTCCCTTCTTCCCCAGCTGCCAGGGCTGGACCTGTTTCACTAACCAAACGCCTGAAATGCTTTCTATTGCATTAAACACTAAGAAGAACAAAACCCTTGGGTCTGATCTCTATCAAAGTCCAGGCCCTACTTTAGGCTTCAAAGTGTTCCTCTTCCTGAAATTCCTCAAATGAAAATCCTTAACTCTCGCCTCTCTGGAGACTCTGGCATCCCCATGTTGTGTCCAGTGTTGATTACTGAAATCTTGTCTTTTCCTCCTTGTTTGAAGACCAACTCTTCTATTGATCTTACTCAACTGCACAAGGAGCTGTTTATCACAAATTGCCCCACAGAGGGGAGTGTCCCATGGCCTATTTTTTTTTTTTTTCATGTATTTGGTACAGGATCTCTCTACACAGCTGGGGCTCATAGTGATCCTCCTGTTTTCAGCCTCCCCTGGGATTACAGGCATGCGCCACTATGCCTAGTCTCCGTGGCCAGCTCCATGCACCTGGGGGCATGTACTGCTGGGGATTGAACCCTGGTCTCTGAGCTTGCCTAAGCAGGCTCTTGGTCCAGTGAGCTATCTAGCTGGCCCACATGGCCTACTTTTAAGTCCCAGCTCTCCAACTTCTTGCTATGTGACTCCCGACAAATCACTCAACCTCTGTAGCTTACTTCTTTCATCTGCAAATGGAGCACTTTGCGGGTGCCTCGGTTTACAGCTGCCTTGCCTGAAAATAAGAGGTGCTGCTTCCTAGGAAGGACTAACTAGTGTCTGCAGAGACAGAGCCTGCAAGCCACGCCTGCTGTGTTGGCAAAGGGCCTTGCACAAAGGGGAGAGGAAACTACACCGATTTCAGTACTCACATGAATCTTAGTAACCCAACCAGCTACTTAAGTGCCCCAGTATCAACAAGCCTCAGATTCCCCATGATGTATGGAGCAGATCTGCACTCAGAGAAGACAAAAACATCTCCCTGGCCTCCGGAGGAGAACGCAGTTTGTACACCTTTTCTGTCTCTCCTCACCAGCAAGCATGACCTGTGCACATGGCTTCTGCGCCCCACTTCATCCTGAACACGCTCACTTGGCTGCTTTGTGCCTATGGTTCCCAGGCTTAACTGAAGTCAAAAGCCCCAAATATTAAGCCCTTTTTGGCAAGTACGCTGGCCAGTGTCCTAAATAAGCTAGGCCAGATGACAGGGGTCCATCTGGTACCCACCAGCAATAATGGTGGGTACCATGAGAGGAAGCAGAATCTCAACGTTTTAGGGTGCCCTGAGGTGCCACACCTCCACCGCTGGTTCCTGCCTAGATGAGACCTGAAGACAGTGTAGTGATGCTCATACTGCCTTCCCAGAAGCCTCTCTCCAGCGCATCTTCCTCATTATTGGTCTGATACTAGTTTGAGACAATACCTAACTGCCTCCCAACAAATGAGCCCCAGATACACCATGGCCATCCACTCGGGGGGCTCTCCTGATGCGGGCCGGGGGATTCCCAGGCTCTGTGAGCTGCATGCTCCCACAGATGTTTCTAAAAGCCTCTTCCCAGAGGCCCATTTAGAGAGAAATTAAATGCAACTTTGACTTAATTAACGTTTTAAATGATAATGAACACAATGTAGATTCATAGGCAGCATTAACATTGTGTTGTAAAATTGATAAAAATTTAATAACTCTTTGTTAATAAGTTATATCTCCCCAGACCCATAAAGCCTAAGGCACTGCAGACTCCAGACTGGGTCTAATCTAGGCCTGGTGCAGGTGGAAGCAGGAGGCAGAGACGGACTTGACATTTGCTCCAAGCCTGCACTAATTCAAACCTCTGCTTGTTCATCAGTACTTTATTCCGTACCGTAAAGGTCAGGATTTGGGCTCAAGGCAGGGTTTTGACAAGAAAGCTCCAGTGGAAGGCGAGCTGGCCCTGGCACCTGTCGCCTGAGATAGTGGAGTCGAGGAGCAGGAGATGGAGCGCAAACTCACCACATCTGTCCTCTACCACGGAGGTAAGAGGAAGAATCGACTGCCTGGTGGTCGGAGCTGTCAGAGTGAGTATCCTGACAGCCAGGCCCTGTCCTGAAATAAAAACACGAGCATAATTTTCACGTCACCTTGCATACGGCACTCCGCTTGGCTTGCATGAGGCATGCCAATGTCTTTTCTAATTTGTCTTTAAAGAGCCGAGTCATTATAGCAGCGTGCCCCAGGAGAGAGGGAGGTGCCTAAGTGACAGGACACACACCACGACTCCTTCTGACCTTTCTACTAGTCTCTCATTTCTCTTTCGAAGAATTTCTTTTGAAAACTTATTGGCCTTTAGCCTACTGTTTCTTTCCTCTTTCATCTGTATGGTACACTATAGTTAGTGTCTATTGGTCTTATCGAGGGATTCAGCAGTACATTTTTTGGGAAGAAAGGGTAAAACAAGGCCCCCAAGTGTAAACTAACTACTTGTTCAACCCTAACTGCAATAAAAACCCCGCTAGTTGTTCTACATGAAAGCGGGTTTGTTGGGCGTTCTTCAGAGATGTGCAACTGCAGGAATTCTTTTCAGAAGAGATTTGCCCAAGCCTCAGAGAGTGCTGTTTTACAAAGTGGAGCACTGCCAAGGTGGTGGCCCCTGCCCCACAGGAAGGCGTATTTGCAGTCAGCCTTGTGCTCAGTCTGCCAGACATCATAGCAGAGGCACTGGCTTCTGCAGGCTCCTCCAGAGGACATGATGACTCTTAGTCACATGGGACGTGGAAAGGGCAGCCTTCCTATTTTCACTTCCTGCCATGAATTGCAAGTGGCCAGATCAGGACACAGGGGCCAGGTGGGCTAAAAAACCAGGGTAGAATTCAAAGTTCCCTTCTGTGTTTGATATTAATGTGTGTGACAAATATTGGGAGACACAGATCACACTGTCAACTGGTGGGAGAAGTTGAAGACCCAGACACCATGGTCAGAGGAAGACATGGAAAGCGGGATACAAGAAGAGGCCAGTTAGTGGTGACAAAGTTTCAGAAAACAGAAGTAAGTTTTGATGTGGCACAGTAGGGAGATCAGTGGATGATCACGTACTGCGTATCTCCAAACAGCTAGAAGGGGGGACTTTGGATGCCACAGAGAAATGACGCTTGAGGTGACGGACATGCTACTTGGCCTGCTTTGGTCATTGTACAATGTACAGATGTACAGTAGTGAAAATTCACTTTGTACCCTATATATAATTTGTCCATTTAAACACAAGGGGTGATTAAGAAGGTTTGTGCCAAGTTTACTGAGACTCACCTCTCTCCTGCCTTTCTCTGGTGGGAAGAGGAAGGTCACTGGTTTTCAGGGTTCAGAAGTACAACAAATAAAATTTAGGAAGAAAAAGCTTGAGGGAGTCTCCCAAGATTCTATGTAAAAGGAATAAGGTAATCACAGGCTTGTGGTCCTTAGTACTTTAAACATGACTTATTAAATTAAAGCTTCTCTTCTCAGGCACAGGAGACCTTCAGCCTAGGTGTGTTCTATGACAGACTTTTTTTCAAGAGCCGTTTCCACCCCCTGCCCTGGTATCTGATTTTATGTTCTTCAAAATGCCATTAGTTCACTGGAGTGACTTTAATTCTATTGACAATGTTAATTCTCTGCCTGTAGAAACCAAAGGCCACTCCGGATAAGCTGATTTTTGTTTATTATCTGACAAGACTCGAGATTACTCTAAACCGATTTCAGTGAGTCTCCCTTCAACCTAATCGTATTGGACTTTTCCCCTCAGCTTAACCATCAGGGCTGAATGCCTCCTCGGATTATATTTATATCTGCCATAAAAGTCATGCACAATTTAAAATTACCTACAGTAATTTTACAAAAGGGTGCATGTAATCCTGCAGGTTTAAACTATTAGTTAGCTAAGAAAGGTTGGTGTGTGTGAACACACTGTACTTTTTAGCTAAAACTAGTTCCAAGCGCAAGCCCAACTACCCTTTTCTCTTCTACAGGATGATGAATTTGCTCATGCCAGTGTAACTGACGCTCTGTGACCAGAATCATGTCGGGCAGGTCTCAGCAGGCCTGAATCAATATACACCTAACCTGTCACTGCATTATAATTTTCACTGTCCCTTAGCCATCAGCTATCAGGCAAGAACTGAAGAATGAGAATAAACTTCCAGAGGGAGAAAAGAGAGAGAGAGGGTCCATTTCACAGAATTGGGAAAGTGTGGGACTATTTGGTGTGTGTGTGTGTGTGTGTGTGTGTGTGTGTGTGTGTGTGTGTGTGTACTCTGTGAGATCTATTTTTATGTTGGGAAGTAGTAAATGACAGCTACTTGCAAAAAAAAAAAAAAAAAAAAAGGTCACAGCATGCTCGCTCCATTCGGGTGGCTTAAGAGAGCCAGCCGTCCTGCTCAAGGCTGTCTGAAGCAGAGACAGCATCAAGAAGCCCAATCACATCACCACAAACTAGCCACAGACACGTGACAGCTGTCCACTTGCAAGCTACCCTGATGCAGCCCAGGGGATGCTCAGGCTCCAGGAGCCGTGAAGCAACAACTCTTCACACCGACCCTCAGCCCCAGTACTAAGTCAGTCTCCTTGCGCATCCTGCTTGGTTTCCATTTGTCTCATTTTTCTGGCACTTCCTTGTCTTTTTCAAACTGGCCCTTCATCTCAGAAGGTCTCCGTGTCAACACAGTTTGACCTTCCATCTCCTGAGAAGTTCAACAGAAGTAGACACCAGGTCTCCAAGTAGGGGACTGAAGGACTGATCTCCTAATGGGTCACACATTCAGAGGGAGCTGTCTGAGCAAGAAGCACATGGCCTTGCTGTGAGAGGGCAGATCTTGAAGCCTGCACGGACACTGTTAATACATTCCCACGCCTCTGGAGACTGGGAAACTGGCTTCTCCTCCTCCACCCACTTCAGAAAGTGCACAGTGGAACTTTGGGCTTCAATTTAACACCCCTTGAAGAACGGAAATCTTTCCCTTTAGAAGAAAAACAAACAGCAGAGAGGAAGAAGAAAAGCAAGAGAGAGAGAGAAACGAATCGGGCCTTCTCCACAGCACACTGGAAAACTGGGGAACAGCGACCAAGGCAAGCTCTGTAATAGTATAATGATCTTTAATGAGTGTCTGGGGAAACAATACAGCCCCAGCATAAAAGACAAAGGGCAAAACCGATCATAGCTCAGCTGACGCTAATTCAAAATGATTTTCAGAACAACTAAAGAATGTAAGAGAAGTAATCTGATCCACCCAGCTGACCTCACTTTGATTCCAGAGCCTTTCTCCTGCCATTTCTAATTGTCAGACCCTCTGCGTTTCACATCTGCTCATATTTAATAAAAAGACCACTCTCGCCACTTCTCTGAGTCAGCCTGCTCTGTCAAGTGGGCACCCCACACCCTGCCACCAGCAAGGGACACCCAGGGATGGCCATGGAGCTCTGCCAGTGGGCTTCAGTGTAGGGAGGGTTTTTGGTTTTGTTTTTTTATTGGACACACCATCATGTGAAGGGGCTCAAATTGGAACAGATTTTTCTAACCTATTATTAGTGGTCAAAGGTGAATGGTTTCACACAGGGATGGGTGAAATTTGCTTTTGTCTGATGATCTGATGACGGTGGTGGGGGTGGGGGTGGGCAGGGAGAGGGAAATGGGGACCGCCAACAGCTCTCAAGCCATCAGTACTAGTTAAGACTTCAACACCTAGCTCCAAGTGCTGTGTTTCCCCTGGTAGGGGGTGACACTAGAAGCAAAGGGAAGACATCAAAATCATGCACTGAATGTTTTTGAGAGGTTGGAACAATCCCACCCCAAGTCATCTTTCTCCTGGCCTTCAACGATACATGGATTCAATGGCAGAGCTTAAAAAAAAAAAAAAAATCCTAACTATGATTTCTCTTGGCTAAAATAAAAATTGCTTACACAAAGCATCCCGGGCCTTGAACGGGGACACAGGGAGTTGTGATGGGAACGGGTGGCCAGTGCCAAGACATGACCACAGAACCCTAGCTCAGAATCATGGTGGCTCCTTCCTTCCTCTACTGAATCTGTGGCCAAGGTTCTGAGCCTCGTGGTAACTTGAAGTTGTGTCTCAGGCAGAAATAACTGGTAACTACCCCCATCACCACCACTCACAGAGATGTGGACCCTCGCCTGGCACCACACCCCACTGCTTCCCCAGAGTCTCTCTTTGAACCTGGTGGTGTCCAGTCCCACATCATAGAAGAACAAGTTTTTGCGCAGCTATTATCTATATCACCTGGGTCATGGCATAGGTAAAAGATAATTGTTTTCTTTTTTCAGGGAAAATAAAGAAAAATGACTCAGACCATGCCATGTGTAAAAAGAATCTGAAAGGAAGCTTCCCTTCCAAGACTTTAGGCCAGCATGGCAGTCTACATTCCCTCTCAATGCGACCTCCATTAAGTATCACTTTTAAGTCAATCCTGTCACTTGACACTATGCTGGAGGAACAGTGAATCGTGAGTCAGAGATGATGATTCTCTGGTTCTAGGGCAGACTTTCCAGAATGCCTTCAATGCAATCTGATTGCACATCTGATGCCTCGGTCGCACACTGCAGGCTCAAACAGCACCATCTGGCATGGCTCCCCATGCTGGGTATGCAGCAGCGTGAGGGCTCCCTCACCCTGGAAGTGCACGTGATGACCGTTACAAGAGTGCGCTGTGCTGGGCCTACCTTCAACTCTGGCCAGCACAGGTGAAGACAGTTCACTCTTCATGAAAATAAAGGCTCAAGAGCGGAAATCTAACTCCTGCTGGTGAAAAGTCAACAAGCCCTGGGCATTTGGGAGGGGAGAGGACAGATAGCAATATGATCACCAATAAATGTCTTGGTCCCTTAAAGAGGAAGGGAAAGGACAACGCACAGAAAGAATTTTCTCCTGCTTCGTGTACTACACAAAATGTCAAATCAAGGTCACGGTTATAGTCTAAGGGCATCCAAGTCCTGGAGCAGAACACAACCTTTTCTGGAGGGGTATGAGGATGTACGCCTCGGCATCTCCAACTGGAGCTTTCAGTGATATCACCTATGAAATGGATTCTGTGCTGAGAAAATAGCAAAGTCTAGGATGAAGACATGGATGAGTGTGGTCCAAGGAACTTGGCCCCCTTAGCCTTAGCAGTTACCCTCTGCAGGACTGATGTGTTCTTTAACATCTCCAAGCTCAGGAGCAACAGAGGCCCGAGCTGTAGGCTCAGGCAACCATGGCACTTCTTGGCTTGTGTGCACTTGTGATTTATACTCATGACTGCCACAAGACAACTTTATTTAAATGGACATCTATTGTTGGAAAAACAAAAGAAGAATGATCTCAGAATGATCTTCCTGAGGCAAAGCTCTAGAATCCACCAGCCTAAGGAAGTTGGCAGATTTAAAAATTTTTTTTTTGCCAGAACATAGGACAAAACTGTCATTGGAGGAAAGAGTTTCAGATTAAAGAAGCACAGGAAAAAAAATACAAATAGGTATTATCTTATACACATACATCTTTTTTTTTTTTTTTTTTTTTGTCTTTTTGAGACAGGGTCTCGCTGTACAGTTCAGGCTGGCCTTGAGTTCACTTTTGTAGCCCAGGCTGGTCTCGAACTCACACTGATCCTCCTGCCTCAGCCTCCCGAGTGCTGGGATTACAGGCGTGCGCCACCACGCCCCACTTATACACATACATCTTCATCTCCACTGTTTATTTTGGAACTTAACTAAAAGCAATGGATGTTAAATCTGGCTTTTTCTCCCTATACCTTTTCCTTCCTCTTTTTGATTCAACTCAAATTATAGCCATTTCCAAAATACCGAGATACACATTTTACGTGTCTCAGCATTAACGTAGTATTTGGTGGCTGTTGCTTTAATTTCCACCTCCATTTATTGAAATAAGAGAGAGGAAGGAGGACAGTGAGCATGGTGCTGTGTCCAAGACTTGCACACTGTCTCAAGAAGTAAATGCAAGCAGAAGGGAGGCCCTCCTCCACACGTATACAGAGACACAGGCAGCAGGGCTCCGTCTCACCACAAAAGAGGTAACATGGGGAAAGAAACACCAGCCAGGTGGGCGCACAGACCGCAGGGGATGACACAGGACAGGGAGGACCCCACAGACGACACAGACATGGCAGGCACATGTTGAGGTTAAAACTTACAGGCAGGGAGACTGGTGGAGCAATCATTAACAGAGACAGAAGAAAGTGGGAAGGCTCTCTCAAGGGTGTCCACGTCACCACGCACACGGCCTGACATGCACGAGCAGTCACGCTCAGAACGTCCGCAATCAAAACAACATGCCCGTCTCATTCTCTTGCAGATGGACATCTTGGCTATAACCATGAGGTTGGATGGGAGGAGAGGAAGAGCAGCAGTTAATGGCAAGGTCACACACAGCAAGGCAGCTGGAAGGGAGCTGGAGGGATTGAACACAGGTCTTAGTTCCCATTAACAGTCTTGACCCAGGGAAAAAAAAATGCAGCGTGATCGTTGGTAACAGTTTGGTTATACATCAAATTTTTTTAAAAAGCAATAAAAACATAAATTGCCTGTATGGTCCCCAAAACTATTGCATATTATATCCCCCAATCCCTCCACAGAGTGGTGACCACAGGCTCAGGGTGTAACTGAATACAGTCAGGTTCTTGGATGGGAAGAAGAGCAAATTATAAACAGCTTTCTTTTTCTTTTTAAAGTAACCAACCTTTTCTCCCTGGCACAATTAACACAGGGACAATAGAAGAGAAACAAAGCCAATCAATTACATTCATTGCTTATGTGGCATAATAAATGGTTTTTGCAAGAGGCGACCATATTTAATATGTAGTTTTCTAATTTTCATTCGCTTCTGGGCATTAGGTAGAGCCTGGGACACGCTTCCATCAAATTAGATGTGAAACGATTACACGTTAATATAGAATCTGTGGACGCCTTGGCTGAACTTCCCAGGAGTAAGTTTACATGATAGCTATAGGAATTTAAATTTACTCTTGACAGAACAAATATCCAAATCTGTCCATATAAGAAATGCAGCTACTCAAAGCTAATGCTGAGTATCTGACATTAAAGGAAGTTCACAAATAAGAAATCACCAAAAGCGTATGAGAGGTTGGTCTGCTGGACAGCATTTAGCTGCTCTTGGGCGTATTTTCTGCTTCAAGTTGAATCTGAAAATGGCACCTAGCATTCCTCCCTACCTACCAGGAATCCAAAAAGCAATCAGACTAATGGTTAATCAGATCATTTTTTTTTTTGCATTATACAGAAAGTACTGGCCAAAATAGATTAAAAATGAGAACACATGAAATAACAAAATGGGTCCCTTGTGAAATACCTTACTAACAAATGCATGCCCTAGTGTTGGCTTTTCTTAAACTAGTGTGGTAGGTTCTGCTCCGCATGGGGGCACACCGAGAATGCTGACCTCTCCAGGCTGTTGCACGTATTTTCCAGTGCTCTTCACCTTTACCTTTTAGGTAAATCTACATTTCAGTACAAGAGGAACTTTTCGCACCTCATTGTCCTGCCACAACAGGCAAACATGTTGGTCTATCAGTGGTTAGCTTCTCTCATGGGGTGGGAGAAGATTTCATATTTACTCTTAAGTATTACAGCCAAACAGTGAACCTAAACCAAAGAAGTGTTATTGCCGGCACCCATAACTTCCACTTGGAAAGTCATTCTTCCCTCTTTTTTCTTTTTCTTTGTAGAGAATGGTTACCCTCTTATTTTAAAATATGACTTGTGGTTTGGCCCTCTCTGAATGTTACAGTCACCAGGAAAAGAGGTTTAAATCTCTCCAGTGGGTCAAGTCCTGTTCTAAGACCTTTATGACTTGCCATACAGTCTATTTGTCAAGCAAGGGGAACGTTATGGTTGTGAAGAACAGGCACTGGGGAGATGAATGAGAGATCTCTTCAGCAGCATCTCCGTCCTTGTAAACTCAGCTCACATTTTTAGTGGCATGTTCTTGTAGCAGTCTGGCTAGTCTGTTGTTCAGATCACCATGCAGCCCCAGCCCTGTTCAATGCACAGTATATCATTCCTTTCAGCTTAGCTATTACCAAAAAAAAAAAAAAAAAAAAAAATCCACTATAGCATTTGAGTCAATGGAGTTTAAAAGGCACTGGCATGACTGCCCATATGTCCACACAAAACACTGGTGGCTGAAGTAAAGAAATGTGGGGGGAAAGCCTTCAGCTGAAGACATGAAAAGAAATTCGTGCGAAATGCATCCAGATCCGGTCTATGACTGAGAGATGCAAGTCTCATCTTTTCTTTCTTAGTTCTTTCAATGGAAATACTGATTTGTTATTTACCCAGAAGAAGAAAAAAAAAAAAAAAAAAAACAGGGATGATTTTGGTGGTGGATTCACTGTAGATAAATTGATATGAAAGGAAAATTTTTAATCAAATGCTGTAGCAGAAGAGAAGCCCATCAAACTCAGAAATGCTGTGCTTCTCATTAGCAACAGTCCCTGGTTTTCATTTCCATACTTCCATTTCTGGTTCACGTACAGTAATAGAGTCTGACACACTTACAGGGAATATATATATATATATATATATATATATATATATATATATATTCCATTTTTAAGAACAAGGGATGGGATAATGGAGATGGAATTACTTTAGAAACTATTTTGTCAGAAGTAACCCCTCATAATGGGTGATTTAAACCTCCTACTTCATAAGGGTATAGGAGGTACGATCACATCAAACCAGTGGCTCTCAGGGACTGTTTGCAATAATCACTATCGGTTGTTCTAAAGACCATGCATTGTAAAATTTCATATCGTTAGCATGCAGAAACAGGCTGAAACTGGTTATCGAAGCAGCAAAAAACCATTTGCTATAAGATTAAGTGTTAATTATAATCAGTCACATTCCAAAGCAGCATATGCATTTTTTAAAAAAAGAAAGCATGCTATTACACGTCATTCCTTCTCAGTTGTTTTTTTCACACTCACTCCAAATGCAAAATAGAAATCTCAAAAAACAAACAAGTATCACCACAAAAAAAAAAAAAAAAAAAAAAAAAAAAAAAAAAAAAAAAAAAAAAAAAAAAAAAAAAAAAAAAAAAAAAAAAAAAAAAAAAAAAAAAAAAAAAAAGAACAGCAAGAAGGGTTAACAAGAGGCCCAAGGACAGGACAGAAACAGTTAAAAGTGATTGAGCCCCACATGTTGACAAACCTTCAGGAGTCACAATGTCCCTAGGCCAAGGGCCACCAACTGGGGGTATGGCTCCTTTTCTCTACTTCTTGAATAATCCATTTTCCTCCTGCCATGTGTCTTCACTTGCGGAGTTTGTATGCACTTGCCTACAAAGTAGGGCCCATTCTGACCTTCCATGTGGTGAAGCAATCCAGCAGGCTTCAAGGCTGTGTGTACCAGCAGGGAAGAGCTTTCCTCTGAGCTGCTATTGGACACGATCTTTAACTAAAAGTTGATGAGCATCTATCCGTCTCACTGGTAGTAGATGTTCCATAAGATATGGACATTCCTTATGTAAAAATATACTCTCAAGTTGTAAATACATTAATATCAAAATTATGCTGTGGATCTCCTAATATAAAATTACCTCCCCAACATCTCGCTCAACTCTCTCTCACTTCTTAATTGTTCAGTTCTGTTTTGTGAGTCATGAATGTTCAGAACCAATAGTATTTTATTTGGGTCTGACTAGAAGATTACTTTCAGATATCAAAGAGCCACAGGCTCACAAGGTTAAGTTTCAAAGGGGAACTTGGAAATTTTCGTAAATGTTCAAAACAGGAGTTTCTTATCTGTTTCCTGCCTGTGCAAAGTTCCCTCCCTCTTTTGGTGTGTGCTGAAGTTCCCTTAGGTAGTCACCCTTGCTCTCTTGCCAAATCCCAATCCTCAGAGGTTTCCCAGGGAGCTCAAAGGCATTCCACGTGGAACTGTGAGGCCATCTAGTGGATCAGTGTGGAAGAGCAGCTAGTTAGCACACAACTTCCGTGGGCCTTTCTGAAAGAGGCAGAAAGAAGACCCTGCTGTCTCTCAGAATTGAAATGTTTTCAGTGTCATTTCAATTCAATGGTTGCTCCTCTCATCCGTGCCAGATGCTCAGGGGCAGTGGAGACAAAGGGATAAGGCATCCTAGGAGATGATCCTAGAATGGCGAAAGGGACACCTTGCGAGCTCGTTCACTGGCTCCACCGCTTGGCTGGCTGGGTCTCCTCAGGGCCCTGCTGCAGCTTCCTGAGAAAGGGGACTGATCAGTGTGGCCCTGGCAGGTATAAGCCCTGGAGCTGCTTGTCATTCCATCTCAGGGCTCTTGAAACTTTATGCTCAATTAACTGGCCCCATAGCTGAGCTTAACTCAAAGAAAGCTGAAACACAAGCCTGCAGAGACTCCATCTTCTCTTTGGTCCACATCACAAGGTTCTTGTTTTTGGAGTTATGCCAATGATTCAAAGAAGTTATGTGGCTGTTAAAAATTAGATCCTGGATCTCACCTTCCTCCAAAGAATTCTATTTGAGCAGTTTCATAATTTGAGAAAAAGCTTTTATATGATTTTCTTCATCCCAATGAAGTATTTCCACCATTTTCGATATGACTTCCCAGGAATATTTATAGAGATAAAGTAGAAATATTTCTCTAATGGACAACATGAAAGCTATCTGTTTACTCTTGAGTTTTTAAAATGGAAAGATTTCTCAGACATGAGCTGGGACAACTTTTCCTGTCTTTTCAAAGGACATAGTCATGAAAACCAAAGCCTGAGGCAGAACTAACTGCTCTCTCTCTGATACAGCACAACCATCGGCTGTCAAACCATGGTCCTCTGCTAGCTGGCCCTTCTGAGCCAAGCCTGGAACAGAAAGGAGAGCTGGACTGCCTCCTGTCCCCGGCACCATCTGCCTCCTGCTTCAGCCACCACATGGTCAGCCAATTCACAATTGCAAAATCTTAATTTTCAGGGTGGCTTGGGAGGGGGCAGGAAAAGCCACCATGGACAGGGAGGCTCAAGTGGGGCTTCCCAACTGCTATGGACAGTGAGATTTTAGGTTTCAAGTGGAGCAGATTCAAAGAAAGACTGGTACGGAAGAAAAAATAATCTGCTGTTCAATGAACAGATATTTCTCAGAACCTGACCTCACTTTTAAAACCAGTCCAATGAAGGGAGTTTTATTTCTAAGTATAAACTACTCCAGCACTTGGTGGGACCTTTACCTATAAGCAAAATATCCATGGGAGAAAAGTCAACAGAGGCTTAAATGTGAGGTGTGCTCTTTGATGTGACAGCAGGAATCACAGAACACTCTTTCAAGTGCTATCAGTGAGGAATAACATCTTCACTTAACAGAACTTCTCCCATTACCTTCTGAAGAAATTACAAAAAAAGTCTTCTAGGCGGTTTTCCAAGAATGGGAGCAGTGGAAAGACAAAGTCAGTTAATGTCATCAGCTCTGAGCTTAGCCAGCTGCTAGATTCAGCAGTCATTAGTCACACTGTAGCTGGAAAAAGCAGAAGAATTTGGCACGGGAGTTGTCTGTGGACCGACACCCCATTTTCCTCCAATTCCAAAGGATGTAAGGGCTGGGGGTATGAGAGTATCTCATGTCCTCCACAGCCTGAAAAGCAGGACATATGAAGCGAACCACTGACCCAATATTGGCAGACTTAGGCAATGAGTTGAAGAACCTAATCGTTTTAGTGATTTATTCATTGGGTAAGGCCAGTGCCACTATACTGAGCTACAGTCCTGCCCTTTTTCATTTTTTATTTACTTTGAGTATGTCATTGGCCCGAACGCTGAGGGCGCATCCGAATCAGATGATCAAATTGCTTCTTCTGCTTCAAGGGAACCTTAGGAATCCCATGTTTGTGAATCTCATTTCTGAACGCAGAACCAATAGTCATGCACTGAAGTACTGCCCTGACAAGGCCCTCCCTACGCGCAGCCTCCACCTTGGGTGAGAGGGGATTCAGCGCCTCAAGCAACTCAGAGGTCCCAAGTTGTTCAGACACCTGCACAGTTCATCAGTGAGGTGCAACCTTCTCTTTAGTCAAGTTTTCTTCCTTAAACAAGGAAATAGGTCTTCTGAGACGTCTCACTATACTTGTAGATGAATTGGGCAGGTTTTATTTTAAAACAAAGGAACTTTGCAGGCTATAGGAAATAATTGCCACCGTGGAAATGTCCATGTCAAGGAAGGCAGTGCAGATGTGCACAATCCCAAAGATGGTATGCAGTGGATTTTCTAGCATGCACCTTCTTGTACAGAAAGGCACATAGACTATAATAAGTACAACCTTTTTCTATTTGTATGATTACATATAAAAATACACATTTTTACATATAAAGGAATGCTGTGTATCATATATATATATATATATATATATATATATATATCATAACACATGAATATATATGCACCCTAGCTGTTTCCTTTAGGGGACAAATTCAAGCTCTATAGCAGGGGAGACAAGGAGTAATTTATCAAAGGCAAGCATGACAATGATTCTCAATGGATAAGGCATCTAGAGCTATAGTGGTAAATAACCCAGCTCAATCAGCATCCCATAAAAGTCCTGAGATAAGGCCTTCAAGAGAAACATACTTTTGTTAAGGTCTTATTTTCAAATGGAAAAATAAGACAGTGGTCAGAAGCTGGCCAGGGGTTGGGTGTGGGTGGATGCACAGAGAATGGGCTTCAGGTCTCTACAGGTCCAGTCTACTCCACAGACCATTGGGCATGAGCGAGTTGGGGCATGATTGTCACTGCTACATGCAACATGAATACCAAAAGGAAAAGAAAAAGCTGTACAGAAAATAAAGGAAGTATCTCATCTAGAGAAAGACAGGGGCACTAGACTCTGGGGCTGTCAGGAACCCGTTTTACTCACAATAGATCACTACCAGTGTGCAGTTAAAATAGAGTAGGGGCCGTATTCCAAGGCAGCAAAGAGAAAAAAAAATAAACCAAAGATATATCAATGATTAGAAGTCAAAAGAAATTTCTTCAAACACATCAATCTAGACATGACTTGTCCCTTAGGACTCCACCCCTTTGGCAAACTTCCAGAGGCTGGCGGGGAAATGCAAATCATTAGATCAGTTTGTTACACAGAAAAAGAAAATGGATAAATGGTAGACTCTGAGAGCTTGAGACTGAGGCCAGACAGTGGAACTGAACTCGCTTCCTTGCTGGAGTGCTATGAAGGAAAGGAAAGAAATGCAAACGTTAAGCTATACTACCACAGAATTTCCAGAAACAGTATGTTCACATCCACGTGTCTCTGGAGAACAAGACACTGGACAATGAAAGTTGCTGAATGGTGTGGAGTGGGGAGGATGGGGCAGGGTTGAAAAGGGAAGAACTAGGGTGGGAGATAAGGGTTAGGGATCTGTGGATTCAAGCCCAAAGGCAGTCATGAGTTCTGCCCCCTCAGTGATGTATCATTCTAGGGTGAATTATCAATACCTGGACTAACAGGTTTGGACAAAAGGCTAGGAAGCGCTACCTTTTGTAGCTTGAACAAGGGAATCATGGGAACAATCCCACTCTAGCTAAGGAAAGCTTTGCGACCAACACATATCTTCTCCAATTTCATCTTTCACATTGCCTATACAGGGAAGTTTCCAGTCAATACTTTATTTTATTTGAACTACCCCTCCTCCTCCTCCTGTATACCTGCTTTCTGTCCTCTGGTTTTTTAACTAAGAGGCATAACATCTGGGAAGTTCTAATTGTTATTGGACATTATCCTCATAGTTGAGGGCTTTGTCACACAGGTGTGGTCTAGTAAAAACCATGCTTTTGTAGCAGCTGTGCTAGGCATGATGGGAAATCAGACACTTCACTGGCTCAGCCAACTTTAAAGGCAATGAAGAGAATAAAATTATTTTAAAGAATATTATATCTCTTCTACTGGGTTTATCTGTTGGTCTTGGAACCAAGATAGGAAATATACCCTGAAGGTCAAAACCTTGCTTGTAACGGCTTTAAAAATGGTCTAGTGGGATCCATTACAGTGTCTCATAAGGGACATTCTAGTTTAAACTGAGAGTTAGAACTGGCTTTCTTCATCTTTACACTCTTGTTCTTCCTTCTTGAGTCTATTCTCTATGCAAATACCAAGGAGAATGGATGTCATTTCCTTGCTTGAAATTTTCTACTGACTTCCTGTATAGCACTAAACCATGGCTTCTTAGTACCACCCTCATCTCACATCACTCTTTGATGTCATCAACCCCTCTAACTCCTCCTTCAAACACTACACTGATTTCTGTCTTTAGTCCATTCTTTATTCTTCTCCCTACCCAGCCTGGTATCAGCTTCAACACCACTGCCCAAGGAGGCCCTTTGTGACCTTCTGAGCCTGGCTCTTTCTCTGAAAGTATTCTATTATTTACCTAATGAAGGTTTGCCTTCATGCACTAGAATGAAGTTTTCAGGGGTACCATACCCATCTCATTCACCCCTACATCCCTGGCACCATGAATAGCACCTTGCAAAGAAAGGGCACTCAAGAGATGTGTGAATGGCTGCTCAATTAGTCAACTGTGTTCATGCCAGTTTATTGATATCCCAGCGGGAAGAGGTGCTCTGGCCACAACGCTATCATTCTCAACTTCCTCACTACAAGAGCTTCCTTACAACCTTCACCCTCTTGTATCTGTTAATCCCTTGCTTACCTTTACCATCAGGATGTCCTGTTGCTTCTAATGGAAATGATCTGGGACATGCATGGTCTATAGCCCCTGAGCAAGGCTGGGTTGAGATTGCTGTGAGCCAAGGAGGTTGGGGAGTTGAGATGGGGGATGTCTGCTCTCAGATGCCTTTCCTGTAGGTGGTCAGACTTGAGGAATTAGTGAGGTCTGAAGAAGCCAGGCTCTTGTTCTAAGACAGTGAGTACTCATCTTGGAAAGGTGAGAGAGCTGGAGAAGTGGCTGGGGGTGCATAAGAGCCAGCCCAAAAGATTTCTACAAAAACTAACCTAGGCCAAGAGTCACCCTGGATACTTGCCCAAGAAACTGAGTGATCTCTCTGGGCTCTGGCAGTGCTGTCTTTATAGCTTACTCGTTTTGTACATGCCTTGTTAGCATGCAGGGACAAAGGTCCTTGCTTCAGGTAGCATAACCCAGCAGTGGTGTTCTGCCTAGCTTCTCATGGAGACAAGTATTGAATGGGCAACTTTTCACAACTGTGTTCCTACTTATCAGACTTAACTCATCCACTTTTTCCTTCCCTTCTGCAAAAAGGTGAGGGCACTCAGAGCACTCAGAGACCTGAATCCCTCCCTATATATGGGCTGTGTGACTCTTAGGCATCTCATCCACTCTCTGACTTGGAAACTTCATTGTCTCCTTTTAGAAAATAGGATTGATAACTCCCCCTGCCCACTGCCATGGTTATGATGAAGGTCAAACCCACCATCACAAGCAAGGAAGTCACCGTGTTGTAAGAAGGAAGGCATCACCAGTTTTGCTTTATCTGGGGTTGAAAAAAATCACTATCAGACACAATCGTTGTAAAAGAGATGGCTCCCTGAGGCACAGGTCACCTGAAGTCCTAGTATCTGTGGAGCTCACTAGCCAGTGCTCCTGACGTTCCACTAAAGCCCATGGAGGCTTAGAAGAGGCTTCAGCATGGCCATGAATGCAACCCAATCTGCCCCAGACAGCAACATGCCTGAGGTTGCTCTTTCTGACAATCATGACTGAAGCCCTTGCTAAGGAGTATAGTCTTTTCTTGAAGTGGTCTCGGCAGGTCACATTGAAGAACTTTGACCTTTGGCATTAAAGTTTACAGGAATCCAAGATGGAAAGAGGGTCGATCTCATTTTGGAGACTGAAGCCTCAGACTCAGTTTCCTTCTCAACCCTAGCAAAACCATTGTTATACTTGGTGACCTCCTGTCCACTGAAAATCACTACATAGAACCCTTCCTCCTCTATGGCACTAGATGTCTTCTTTTGTGTTTGTTGAACATCCTGCTTGGTAACACCAGACAGCACACATAAGGAAGGAGGATAGGTCCCAGGTCTCCTTTGAGGTGCTAAGGGTGATGACCTTTTATCATTTGCTCTAACAAAGCCAGTGTCACATTTATTTCATGTCTCTTTACACTGCTGGATGAAACACTGCTGCTCAAGAAAACTCTTGTTGTTTAATGTTTCTCTCCTAGGAAGAGGGTAAGGAAAAGGAATTCGGGGACTAGGACGGAGAGGGGAAACGGAGCGGGGAGAGACACACTACTTACGCCGTTTGCAGCCGCATTTTTTAATTCTTTTGGGATCTGTGATGTCATCATGACAGGCCTTGCAGTAAAAAAATGCCCTGGAGAAAGAGAATGGAAAAACTGACACATTTCATAATCCACCCATGTGAAATGAGTACCACATTTCCTCCGCAGTGGTGCCAAATTAATGAAACATGCCAGCCCTAATTTCCTTTCATCTTTTGAAAAGTTTAGACATTTGCAGACGGAAATGTTTGTTGCAAGACCATTTATTTCAAACACAAGATTCTGTGATTTGAATTAGTGCTTCTCTTTATAAACTCCGATTTGCAAAAAAAAAAATAAATAAATAAATAAAATAAAAGTTGGGGAAAGGTTTCTGATGAGACACTCTGAGTCTACTGGTTCATCTTTCATTGTTGAGAACAGCATTGGAGGCTGGCAGCTGAGGCCACCAAGACTCGGCCCTGAGCCTTTGGGGACAGAAGGGAACTTAAACATACTCTAAAAGCCCCACAATCTAGTAAAACAAATATTGTTAAAAATGTGATATTGCTCAGTCAAGTGCAAATATTAACCTCGTGGCCCTGAAAGCACCTCTCCTCATTAGCCAAAGTGAGAAGCAGCTGAGGAGGACGGTGACAAGGGAAGGAGAGAAGCAGTCTGCAAGCCCATTGGCCTTTGTCAACCTGCTCTGGGGGCTGCAAGCCCCAGTGCTGTGGGCTCCAGTGATGAGAACATTTAACAGTGAAGGCTTGCTTCTCATGGCTGAGCAAAACTCAGCAGACCACTGGGATGGGATGAGCAGAGGGATGGGGTGGCCAGGGGCACCCCAGTGAAGCAACCAACAAGAATGTCCCGCTCCACTCTAGCCCAAGTGTTAATGTGGGATTGCAGAATGCACTGGCCGTGTCAAGGGAACTTTGGATGAGACGAAGTAAGGCACGGAAGCAATGCTGAGAACCTCAGTGTTGGGTGGCTGTGGTGCAATAGCACGCCCCCAGGACCACTCTCTTGTTTGCTTCAAGTACAACAGTCATAAAATAATTGCGATATTCAACATGCATAGGATTTGTGAGAAATGCTCTTGTGGGGATGTAACATAAAGTGCTCTAGGTAAGGTAGTCTAGGCTGGCCAATGACATTCAATAGGTTGAGGGTTTTCAATGCAATTTTAAGCTACAATATTTGCAACTTATATGGGTTTATTTGGATGCAGCTCCATCATAATTAAAGATGCATCTGCACTGAATTTTAGGTGATAAAATTCACTGTAACAGCCTTACAAGCTTTCACATCCAGAAACTAACAAAATCTCTGGCTTAGCAGATCTACCATTGCAAACAGGAAATCAAATGCCAGGGGAAGAAACACAATTCTTGATCAGCTGATTCCTAGGTCCCCTTCTATGCTTTTCACAAGCTTTACATTCATGAATGATAGGGATTAGAAGCTGTATTTTATTAATATTTATCAAAAATAAATTAATATTTATTAAAAATATTACCGTTTATCTGAGTTTACACCAGGAGCAGTACATATCAAAAAGACAAGAGTGACATGTATTCTAAACATAATTTTAGCGTTACATTGTGCTATAATCAATATGCTGAACCTTTTGAACGTTCTTGAGACCAGTATCTGATTCATCCTGTGTACATAAGTGTATGGTTTTGCTATTGATGTTTTCTGCTTTGTCTGCTTCAACTCAGTTACTGTCATTCTCTCAAGAGTAGTACTTGAAAATAAAAGACTGGGCCAAAAACCATATTCTTGACAGGCTACAATTTTGTATTTCCTTGAATTTCGAAATATCTGTGTCAAAATTGTGTAACTGCTTATATCACATTGTATGGAAAGTTATTAGAATATCAATGATGGTCAGAAAATATCATTTACAAGCTAAGTCAAAGATATTTGATACTCAGAAAGCCAGTGATGATAAGCCCAGTACCTATGTTATAGAATAATAGTATCACAAAGCTTTTCTGCTGGAGGGTTGAGAATG
>PVJA010015666.1:0-45091 GCA_004027025.1 Myocastor coypus
AAAAAAAAAAAAAAAAAAAAAAAAAAAAGTAATGTGGATTTAGAAAGTTTAATGTTTAGTTGTTTGATCAATCTTATATACCTATATGTATTAATCTAAACTGATCCGATGATGAAAATATGTAATATAACCATTGTTAAATTTAAACAATAAAAGAATTGGAAAAAAAAAAATAAAATTTCTAGTAGTATATTTTAAAAATGTGCAAGAGCTCTTTCGGACTCTTCTCCAGCAGCATCCGGTCCTTTCTTCATAGACCTTGGTCCAATTCCATCCTTCCTTGTATCTGCTGAATACAATATCTTAATGTTGGTTTTCTGTTTACTAAATTTGCCGTCTTTTTCTTTTGGGAGTGGGCTGTGTCCTTTGCTATAGGCTTTCCTGAAATTTCAGATCCTCGGAGGCCACCCATAGCAAGGGTGAAGCACTGCAGGCTGAGGGGGCTTCGGTCGGTGGGCTGGGTTTTCTAATCACTGTACCTCACGGCAGCATCTGGATCACTTGCTAGGGCCGAAGTGTCGCTGCCCATGGGTCTCCTCCTTCTTCCTTGGGTATATTGCTTGTTGGAGAGGAGCCCTTTCCCTGTCAGCCTGGGGAGTGCAAACGTAAAAGAGAAATAGCTGGCCCTGTTCTAAGAGCTAGTGAGACCGAGGTGGACTGGCTCTGTGTTCTGTGCCGTGCGACCCTGCTGCTCTCAGCTGGGCCCAGTGGTCCCTTTCCAGAGCATCTTGATATGAACTTGGAGATTAAGTTTCCCATCTTTTCCCAAGATGAGGCATGCCAAAGTTCTGGCTGCTCCAACTGGCCCTCCCCTGGTGGCCTTCGGGTGGTCCTGATGCTACCACCCAAGGAGGCTTCTGGAGCACCCTAGAGGAAAACGTGAGCGCTTGCACCTTGGGCCACCTGACCGCCCGCTGATCCCCAGGTCCTCTCGTGTAGCGACAAATGCTACAGCTCTGTTTTGATCAGAACAGATGCTTTGGGAAGTGTGCTAAGTCCTCGGCCTGTGACAGTGAGCAGGATTTGCAACACACATGCCCCAGAGGATCCTGTTACCTTCTCTTTACAGTCACTTGGGACAACAGGAGATGGGTGTCTTCGGACCAGTTCTACCCTGACTCCCTCCTGCTTCCTGCCTTCTTCTGAACAGCTGGACGAGCCTCACCTCCCTGACCTTCCCATGCTCTTCCTGGCTATGTGGTCCTTGCTTTCAGGCTCTAATCTGCTCTGCTCATCCCTGGTGCTAAGTCCTAGGCCCACCCAGAGCATCTCACCTTGGTATCTAGTGCCACTTACCCCATCATGTGGCCCATGGGTTGGCTCTTCATCGGCTTTCCTGCTATGGGAACAAGATGCTTGACATACACAGCTGAAGGGGAGAAATGGTTTGGTTCACGGTATCAGAGGTTCCAGACCATGGTTGGGTGGCTCCAAGCCACAGGTCAGAGGTGGGGCACTGCATCAAGGTAGGAGGATGTGATGGATGAGTCTATCCTTCCCTTCATGATGGTCCAGAAGCAGCGCACAAAGGAGGAGCACCAGCAAGAGAGATGGCCTCGGCAGGCCCTGCCCAGTGACCCACCTCCTTCACCTGGCTCCTGCCTCCTAGCAGTACATTTAGCTGCGAATGTCGGGGCTTGGTCCACGGGTGAGTACAGTGCTCCCACAGACCAATCACCAGTCAAGCTGAAGCTTTGGGTAATGTTAACTGGCACAGAGGATGGGGACTTTGGGGATGACGGTGACTCAGTTGCACTTCTTCACACGGCCCTGTTCTGTAGGAAATACCTTTTACATCTTTTATCATTTTACATATGTACACACACACACACACACACACACACACACACACACGAGTTCTGTGACCTTATACCAGCAGCATCTGATGGTGAATGAGTCATCGCTGATGCAGATATTAATATCACATGTGTAAGGTTCTTTATACTCTCTAAAGAACTCTCTTATTTTATGTCATTGAGCTTCCACAACAGCCTGAGGGAAGAAGGTGTCGCACCTTTTCCACGGCTGAGAACACAGTGGCTCAGGGGAGAATGACAGTCTGGCTTTGCCATTGGGCTTGCTGACAACCAGAGAGAGATGGCCTCTGGTACGCACTCTATGGAACGCCCTCACCCTAGAGGGCTGGATGCATGTTCTCCCAGACTCACTTTGCAGGGCGGAATCCTGGCTCTCACAGCAGGGTGAGCTCCAGTGGGCCGGGGCTGGCCTGGCCCAGGTGTCCTATCTCTGAGGCCATTCAGCTTTCATTTCCTTTCAGATAAACGTGGGATTGTTTTGCCATAATAATACAAGGGTAGTTATAAAACATGTCTTTGTCGGGGAAAGAAGTTCTCAGACCCAGGAATGTGTGTGGGTACATGCGAGACAAGCTAGGACAGGTGTCCCTCCTCCTCCCCCCCAGCTGGGGCCAGCCTGGCCAGGTGTGATTGCATGCCAACCGACGACATGAGGGGAGCCTGAAAGGCCAGTGGCACCTGATACCCTCCATATCAGGCTTAGAGCCATTTTCCAAAAGGCTTTGCATTCTCTGGGTCAAGAGCTCGTTTTTTCCCCCCCTTAAAAAGCATGTGCATTTCAGCAGAAATTTAATCCCTGGGGTTCCGACTTCTTTACACTTATATCAATTAGAATGCATTTCTGTAGGACATGGGATCCCGTGGAAACCTCTGGAGATGTTGCTTGGTTTGGGCTCCTTCTTCTTTTTTGAGCTGAAACACAAAAAGAGGGGAAGTCACATTTTGTTTTCGAAATGATCATGGTCTCTACAGGGTCCTCCTGCGCAGTGTCCTGGGTGGAATCTTTTCTCTCACAGAATCCTTGCCGCTCTGTCCTGTCGTTTTGGGTGATGGAAGCAGCTGCCAGTCTCAGGCTGTGGCTGTGACCCTGAATTCAAGCAGGCTGGCTCCTTGTGGGGCTGGAAATCAGACCATTTTTTGTTCTGGAAGGACCCAAGAAATTATCTTCCAGTGCCCTGTCTACCCTCGTGTAGATGAGGCAAGCACTCTCCAGACAGGAAGAGGCTGAGATCACATGTCCAGTAGAGACTCCATGTTTGGAGGACCTAAACTGCCAGATGCCCAGCAAGTTCTGGATATTATTTTATGTATCTCACCAAGAATTCACTCATCACTCATTGCTATCCCATTTTCTCTGAAGAGGGTAATGAGGCTTCCAGGAATTAGACATCTTGGGTGGCAGAGGCTAGAGTGTGAGCATCCCATAATGCCTGCATTCCTGGGCCCCGCCATGTATGTTACACTGCTCCTTCAGGGTGTGGAGGGCAGGGAGCCTGAGCGAGGACCTCACCCTCCTGACACCCATTCTGTTGGGCTTTATGTGATTTTTGACCTTGTGAATATTTTGGCACAATTTGTCAACTTCAGTATGGAAGCCTAGCTCCTAAAAGTTAGAGCGTATCTCTTGCCTAATTTGAGTGTTCTGGGAATTAATACCAGGTGATATTGTTGCCTTAGCCGCCAACACATCTCTGTCTCCCCTTCTACTCCCATTTTTGCCCGCCCCCCTGTAGTTACCTTCCTTTATCTGCCATCTCTTGTTGACATCAGCGTCTTGTTCTCTTTTGAAGCAGTTTTGACAAAAGGATTATAGACTGGTGCCTTCTAACTCCGTGTGAACTAGCTGTAATCAGGCCGTCCCATAGGAGTTGAAAGACTGTAAGAAGAAAAAGGGAGAGGTGAGCAAGGAGGTTCCACCCACTGGCATGGGCTTGCCGTCAGATGCTGTGCTAGATTTGGACAACTTGTCACTCTTCTCCGCTCCGGTGCTCTTTTCCCAGATCAGGAATCTATAATCTGGAGAGGTAAAACAGCTTGGTCCAAGTCATCACGTGGTGACTTCTGTTGATGAGATGCTTTCTCCCCTGCACTATGCACTATCAGCAGGAAGGGAAGGGGATGATGTGGGTGAGAGTGGTACGGGTAGAAGTGTATTTCTGTCCTTAAATCAAACTTTTATATATATATATATATATATATATATATATATATATATATATATATATATTTAGTGCAGGGTCTACAGGGTCTCACTATGTAGTTCGGACTTGTAGCGATTGTCCTGTTTTCAGCCTCCCAAGTGCTGGGATTACAGGTGCGCATCACCACGCCCAGTTTCAGTCACCTTTCAGTGTGTCCTGCGGGGAGGGCTGGCTCAGCATGCTGGGGATTGAAACCCAGTTGCTGCGCTTGCCTAAGCAGGCACTTTCTTAAAGCAGTCTTGAGAGGCTGAACTCCACTGGAAAAATAAAGCATTTGGACACCAAAGGAGGGAATGCTTTTAGTTCTATATTACATTTTCTCGTACTTTGCAGAAGGATTAATTTAACATAGTCACACCAAGGGCCCGCTGCATGTGAACTATTGGGTTAAATGCTGAAAGCAAGCAAATATGAATGGGTTGGCCTGAGCAGTCAGAGTAGGGAGGCAGTGTATGTGTTCAGCACCCAGCAGGGACTCTGTATCTTCAAGGAGAAGTTTCCAAACAGCAAAAAGCTAGAACCTGCTCTGCTTCTCAGCGGAAGACCCCATCCAGCCAAAGAGTAGCCCATCTCTAGGTAAGCGAGTCTCATGTTCTGCATTTTGCAACACGTGTCTTTCCACTCTGTATCATTAATTTTTGTCGCACATCTTTCCTTAAGGCAACATCGATTCTTTAAACACTGTCACATAAAACAGGGTTGAGACTCAGAGATGGATTGTGCTGAATGTTTTATTTACTTATCTGTCATTCTTATCGGTGGCCTTCTCGCCTGTCTCTGGTTACTTCAATCACTTAGCCGGCCAACTGAGAATGAGATGAAGGATGGAAATAAATGGGCAGATGGCCTTTATGTACCGGGCAAGGATGCTTTCTTTCTGTGGTTTGGTTTCACAAAGGCTTTTGCAGGCACTGAAAGTTTTGTTACAAAGCAGAAGGTGAATGGAGAGGTCGGTGTCCTTGGCTTCATGCAGCCAGCTTTTGATGCAGGGGCCTCACTTTTTCCCTGCCTTGTTCCTGTCCTGTACTCAGGAAAGTAAGCTATTGTCCTTAGCATCTCCCCTTTTATTTGGGAATGATTTAAACTCGTAACGACTGTGCCTTCCTGGAGCTGTACAGCTCACACTCTGGATGGCATCCTTTAGCAGCTCAGGTTTCTGTACCAAATCACTCTGCACATAAGGGGAGCAATTTTCTATTAATTTATAATACCCTTTACTGTGCTTTTCTTATTACAAAAGTATTTCATGCAGAAAATTTGAAAAGTACAGATAACCAAAAATAAGTACATAAAAACCACTTGAATCCTGTCACCCAAAGATATTCACTGATAACATTTATGTTATCCTTTAGGCTTTTTAAATGCATATTTTATAAGCAATATTATAAGGTTCACAGTAATTTCTGAATTGTTTTTTTTTTTTTTCTCCCTGGGCAATATATAAGAATAGCTTTGTACATGGTAACAATCTTTTACAATTTACTTTATGGTGATTTAACATTTTGTTATCTAAGTATCTCAGAATTTATTTAGACATTTTAGGCATTTCCTTTTAAAATATATTGAATTACATCCAACATTTTATTCTATTAAATACTTCTCCCCTAAAAATCTTTGTTGCTATGTTACAAATGTGTGCATGGTGGACATTCAGAATTCATTCTATAGGGTCAAAGATTCTAGGAGTACAAAAAAAAAAAAAAAAAAATAAGGACTTTGATATTTGCAGCTCAACTGACCCCAAGAAGTTGGTATTAATGTGCACATCATCCAATTGCATCATATCTAAGAGTAGGTGATAAATTATTTAAAATGTTCATTGGCTTGGTACATTAAAATAATGTCATGTATATATTTCAATATTCTTGAGTACTACTGAAATTGAGTAGTTTTGGGATTTGTATAATAGTCTTCCTGGGTTCTTAATCCATAGATAGTTCTTTCGATCAGTTTTCTTATATTTTCACTTCTAAGTATCTAAGTCACGGCCACTGGATATGCGTTGGCTGGTATCTAGGACAGGGACCAGTGCTTTACTCATGTCTCGGAAGGCCTGACTCCAACACCACATGAGTACTAACTAGTAGTTTTCAAATACTCTCCAGCCTCATTTTCTACACATGTGCATCTTAAAACATTTGTGGCTGTGTTGGTTCTGCTTGCTCCATCAGAGTTACCTCAGTTCCTTTCCTGGTCTACTCGGTGCCGAAAGAGCTTCTGGGTGCACACAGTATGGAGGACCCCTGCTCTGGGGGCTTTGCTTGGGCCTGAGCAATGAGGATGGTGGAAGGAAAGGAGACTAGAACATGGGATGGCAGAGAATGGCCTGAGCTGGGATTAATTCACTTCCTAGGGGGAAATGGTAAAGGGTTTTAGGGGAGGTAGCAAGCCAATCCAGGACAAAAGTGGGCCACAAACACAGTTCACTTATTGTCACTAGGTAGACACAAGCATGGCTGGAGACGAGGACCATGGAGTATGACATGATTCCCGTCCCAAGGCTGAGCTTCCCACTGTTGCCTTTGGGAGAGGAGAATGATAAAACCTTATAATGAGACATGTCCAAAACCAAAAAACAAACAACAAGAAAAAAAATGGATGAAGCGCAGAGTGGAGCTTTTTTTTGATAAGGGAACTGGGTAGTAACACTGCTGTCACAGAATGCTCCAGTCTTGGCTGCTGTACCTCCAGGGGGAGGTTCCATCACCTTCTTCACAGGAGACGCCCCTCCCTGGTGAAAAACAAACAGTGCAGCCTCTTCCTCCTTGCCCCACTAAAGCCACAGGATTTATGTATTTCTTCTTTTGTGTGATTCCTGGGTAATATTTTTTGAAATATTCCGCTTAAAATAATAATAGCTCATTTCACTGAGTACCTTTTCCCTTTTGAAGCACTTATGTATTGTCCCAGATAATAGTTTCACTCCAGGCCAGCCCAAGTGGTACCGCATAATCAGCTGAAGCACAGATGGGGCCTCAGGGCTGGATGCCAGCAGCATGGGCAGCTGTGTCTCCCCACTTACAGACCCCACACTCTCTTCACTCATTGACTTTTGGGAAATTCTGCCTTCTAATTATTTTCCTTGAAAATATGACTTCACCTGGGTAAAGAACATGAGAAGGTGCAGAGAATGAGAAACACTGCCAGAGTAGTAGATCGGGTCTGCTGTACCCCTGGCACTGCTTTCTCTTTGCGTGTATAGAATATTCACACCGGAAGCAGCTTTACATGCAGCATAATCTAGTCTCTTCGTTGTGCCTACACGGAAATCAAAATTCAGAATTGTACTCCTCTTAGTGCCCCCAAGCTGATGTCTTTCCATGAATTCGCCTGCACTCCTGCCTGGCTTGCTTCCAGGAGCCTGCTACAGCGTGGCAGCCCTTATTCTGAGCCCTACGGCTCTGTGCCAGCCTGCTGCTTCTTCTTCATCTTCACCACGGTTGTACATGGTATCTATTTGCTTTTATTTCTGAGTGTGTTAATTTGGGTGAGCACGATAATATGGTGGGGAATATGTGCCGAGCAAGGAATTTTTACTTCGCAAGCTTTAATAGATGAAGTAGAGGAGGAGGCATGACTATGGCTTCTGGAGCAGAAAATGGAAGACTTCACTCAGGAAGGTCCCGTTGTTCACTCCAAGTAGCAGAGATTCTGCAGGATTAATTCTTTTTCAACAGAAGATGTTGGCCAAGCTAGAGTGGTATCTACTTCTTCATGGTTTTAAATTTTCTTCTTAGCAAATTTCCTCATTGTCTAAATTTTATGCTATGAATGTCTTGCTTTGATATTCAGGGAAACTTATTTCCTATGTACCTGTCTACTTTTACAGAAAGCGGGATAGTTGTCGCTTGCGGATTCTATGCTGCCTTGCTGCATTCTGCCACCACAAACTATTTCTCTACAATGCCCCTCTGTTGTGCCATCATACCTTGGCGTCAACAGACTATGAACTGAAATCATTACACACAGTGAGATAAACTTTTCCTTTCCTAACACTGGGTGTGCGATATTTTGTCTTAGCAAAGAGAAAAAAGCAACCAAGACACTTGTCTTGACAGGACTTTTTGTCTCCTAATGTTGCAATGGGACCAGTATTTGTGAAACTCTTTGGAAGCACTTCTGTTAAAGGGGTCTCACAGAATGTGTTTTTGTGTCTATTCAGAGCCCTTGCGTCTCAGGGGATAGATGTCTCTCTCCTCTTGGGGCCCAGGTGAACAGCAAATGAAGTAAAAAGGTGGGACAGGCTTGAAGAAGGAAGGTAGTTCCAAGCTCTGCAGGTTGGGACTTGAGGGGAGATTGTGGCATAGGAGGATGTCAGATATGGGGCCAGGCTCAGTACAGCTGCGAGGGCCTTGTCCTACTTTGGGCTGCGTTGTGTGTCAAGTCACTGTCCAGGTGCCTGGCTGACGCTGAAGGTATATCTTGTCTCAGGGCATCTTTCTCAGATGCTGAATTTTCCAGTTAGATTTTAGTGGTGGTGATGACCCCAGCATCCTTTCTATGGATGCTTCCTCAATTTCTCCAATGTCTTCTCTGACTGCCAGATGTCTGGTGGAGCCCCCAGTTTGTCATTCACAGTTGTTGGCTTGCTCTTTGGTCATATGAGGGCATCTTGTCTCATGTGTATATCTAGGAACTCTTGGAAGGCCTGAAGTATGATGCTCTTATTCCTGTGCTTCTCCACTCCTCTGCCCATTTGTCTTCACGCCTCACACTATGCTTGGCTGGAGTATGTGCCCGGCAGCATCTTCTGTTGGATCAGCTGTGGGCTGGGCTGTGCTCCTTTCTTAGATGTTCATCTGTGGCCTCAGGAAGCCATCAGTTAGTGTTAGTGTCTCATCTGAAAAAGGAGGGCCAGCAGGCACTGCAAGATCGCATAACCTCTTGTCCGCAAGTCTACAATTCAACTCTATTCTGAGGCTTGCAGTTGTTCAGTTATGGTTGACTGTGAGTATGTATTGAACCCTTCCAAATTTACCTCAGTCTTCCTTAGCATGTATATGACAGGGATGGTGCAGGCAGATGAGGTGAGAAGAGTGGGAGCATATGGAAGTTGTGCAAAGATGCTGAAGACATTGGCCTTGTCCTCTTCAGGTTTGCCTTTGATAAGAAGAACCAGGGTGAGAACTAGCCAGTAAAGCAGTTGCCAGTCTCAGTGCTGGGAAAGGTAGAGTGAATTCAATATCTTGTACATTGTTTTATCTTTTTTTTTCCCAAGAAAAATCAGTTCATGTCTTTCCTGTTGCTCTCTGTGTTGCCTTTCTTTCTCACCTTTGCCGAGGAGGCAGTCACGTACCCCCGGTGGGATTCCCTTCCTCACAGCTCTGAAGCAGTGTCTAGCAGGTTCTGTAGCTCTTTGGCAATTCCAGAGCAGGCCCTGTACCTCCAGGCACAGTCCACCAGATGGTGCAAAACCAATGAGACACCGTCCCTCAAGTCCGTCTAGCTTATCAGCCCAGAAGTAGACAGCAGAGGGGAAGACTTAAGAAGTTTCCAATTTGAAGTTCAGCCAGAATGGTATGGAGATGTACACTCAAGACCTGAATAGAAAATTTGCTCTAGCTTTAAGATTAAAGACATGTATGTAATTGTGTATGTGTATGCTCACGCATTCACATGTGTGAACATATCTTATAGGAAGGCACAAGGAAGGCACTTGCTATGTCTGTATGTAGGAGCCTGGAAGATCTCATGTCCATGCCAGAACTCCCCTGGCTCAAGGTTAGACCTCCATGCCACAAAACTGTAAAATAATTAAAGTGTTAGGACCCTAGAAAGAGGTAAGAACGGTGTCTTATGTATGGTTAGAGCCATCTGTGTTCTTTCCCGTATTATTTCATTAGAATGGCACACAGCCATATTCATTTAGATGAGGAAACCAAGGGTCAGCCACAGTAAGAGAGCTCTAGCTTAACACACCTGGCCAGAGAGCTAGTCAGGTGGAGGTCCTCAAGCGTTGAATCTCCTTCTGTCTTTCACTATATTAGCCTGAATTCTCCCCTTTGGCGATTACAATTCAATTTCTAAACCAGTAAATTGTGTGAGAGGGAGAGAAGTGGGGTCCACTCAGCAGGGGGAAAACAGGGACAACAAGGATGATCGAAGGCCTGGGCACCTGTGTGCTTCTCTGTCTTTTTTTTTTGTAGCAGCTGTGAACGTTTGCTTGCATGTATGTGTGTGTGTGTGTGCATGTGTGTGCATGTATGTATGTGTGTGTGAAAGAGAGTGGCGCTCTCACGAGTGTTGGCATACCCTATATTCTCAGCACTCTGCAGGGCTGATGCACGGTGGCCAGTTCAAGGCCAGCCTTCACAGCTTAGCTATTTATGAAGACCTTGTCAAGAAAGAAGCTGAGATTGTCACCCAGGACAAAGGCCTTGCCTTAGGTTCAATTGCAAGGAAGGAAGAAGAGAAGAAAGGGGAGAGGGAGAGCAGGAGAGAGAAGGTCTCATGCACACACGTGCTGTTTGAGTGCCACCTTATGGAGATACCTTTATCCAGTTAGGTTGATTTTTGTACATTTTGACTCCTACAATAGCAGTAAAAAAATATGAGAAAATTAAGCTCCAGAAAAGAAGTGATATACAAAAATCACAGAGTGCCCTTTCTTGTTAAACCATGGATGCACCTGTGATCTACATGATACAGCTGCGGGTCAGGAAGACATGGTGTTGATGCCTTTATTTGGCTCTCTGAGCTTCCCAAGTTCTCCTGGAGTCGATGCAGCCTCCTGCAAGCCACAGCTGTTCGTGCTCTGCCTCTGTCTACAAGAATGCCTGGACCCTTGAGGTCCTTTAGTACCGTCTAAATACCCCAGTGAATGGTAAGAATCTCATGCATTGGATCGTCTGAGTGGCACAGGAGCCAAAGCTTCATTCAAAGTTTTAGACACAATTCTTAGCCAGGCAACTTGGAGGTTTTAGGCATTGATGCTGACCAGGTCTTCAGAGTTCCTGAGAACTATCAGAGTCTGCTATTCCACATGGGGAATCTGCTGCAGACAGGGCAAGACTGCCTTTGACTGCAGCTCAATGGAGGCTCACTGGCACTGAGTGGGATCTGACTCAGATTATTCACATCCATCCCTTCTTTTTCGTTTTAGTACTTCTGCTCAACTTGAGAGCCCTAGAACCCCTAGCATAGATTATTGCAAAAATGTCTTCATTGATCAGTTTGTCTCTAACTTTCTTCTACTTTCATTCCAGATGTGACCATCAGATCATTTTTTATAAAACCCAGGTTAAAAGCACTTGCTGGAAAGTGCAAGGGCCTAAGTTAAATCCCCAGTCCCACAAAACAAAACAAAACAAAACAAAACAAAACAAATAAAACTCCAGTCGGATCATTTAACTTTCGCTTGAAAAACTTAAATGTCTCCTCAATTATCCATTTTTTTGTCTTTTGTTTTTGACAAAGAGTCTCACTATACAGTTAGGTTGGCTTTGAACTCACTTTTGTAGCTCAGGCTGGTGTTGAACTTATACCGATTCTGCTACTCAGCTTCCCAAGTGCTGGGATTATAGGCATGCACCACCATGCCTGGCTAATCTCAATTATTCAGTTTAATTTTAACTTTAATTTTATTTTTTGAGGCAAGGTCTCATTATATAGTTCAGATTGACCTTGGACTTCTGGTGGTCTTCCTGTCTCAGCCTCCTGAGTACTGGGATTACAGGTGTGTGCTGCCACGACTGGCCTTTATTTCTCAGTCTTAAGCAATTGTTTTATTGAAATATGATACAAATATTGTAACATTCATCCATCTCAGTGGTCTATTTTAATGGATTTCACAGTAATCATCACCACTACTAGGGCTGAATCATGTCACCCCATCCCTTCGTTCAGGGCCCAATCTCTAATATCTGAGAATGTGACTGTACTTGGAGATAGCTTCTTGTGGGGCTAATTAAGGTGCAGTGAGGCCATGGAATGTGCCTATTCCTATATGTTTGATGTTCTTAAAGGAAATACTGGAACTGGTCAACACAGAGACTAGATAACAACAATGTACGAATACAGACACAGTGAGAATCCAGTGTCTAATCCCAGCACTTTGCAGTCTGAGGCAGGAGGACTGCTGCGAGTTTCAGCCAGCCTAAGCTCCACAGTGAACCCTTGCCTCAACATAAAAAAAGATGGAATAGAAAAGAAAAAGAAGAACTCAGCTGCCTGCCAGCCACAGCGACCGTAGATTCCTTGATCTTGGATTCTAGGTTCTAGAAATGCGTGTGAGTAAGTGCCTGCATTGTATGACACCCAGAGTGCAGCACTTTATTATGGCAGCATGAGCAGAGTGATAAACCATCATCCAAGTCCGAAGCACAGTCATCCTTCCATCATTCCACGTCCCTCCATCTCCCCCCAGGCACAGTTTAACCATAAATCCACTCTCTGTTCTAAAGATTGGTCTATTCTGAACTTTTTATTGAAGTGAAAATGTGTCATATGTGGTCTTCTATGACAGCCTTCCTTAACTTAGCATACTGCTTGCAGATTAATCAACACTGTGGTATCTGTCTACAATTCCTTTCATTGTTACATGAAATTCCATTATGTGGCATACCGCATTCTACTTAGCTACTGAGGAGCTGATCATGTTTGGGACATTTCTGGTTATGAATAAAGATTTTTGTATTAAGACTCAAGAAGAGGAGTCATCTGAGGCCTCCGGTTTCTCTACACTCTTCGTAGTACTGGCCACAGTCTGTGTTTTTGGTCATCATCCTGGTCAATGTGAAGTCGTGAGTCTCATGGTTTTGAGTTGTGCTTATCTAATGACTAATTTCTGTTTTGTTGTGAATATTTTTTGCATGAGTTTATTGGACATTATTATACCTTTGGGGCATATTTTTTCAAAGTTTCTACTCATTTTCTGACTGTTTTTTATATTGGACAATAAGAATTTATTACTTATTTTAGATCCAATTCTCTTATCAGACACATAACTTACAGATATTTACTCCTTTTGCATAGGTTGTCATCTTACTTTCATGATCTTATCTTCTTCCCATAAAATTTTTAATTTGATAAAGTTAAACACATCTGTTTTTTTTTATTGCTGGTTTTTATCTTCTAAGAAACAAATGCATCATTCAATATTCCCCAAATTTATTCTAACACTATATTTTAAGAGTTTTGTAGTTGTAGTTCATACATCTAGGTTAATGACCTATTCAGAATTCAATTTTCTCTATGTGTGGTGTTAAGTAAAGAGTTCACCCTTTGCTTTTAGATGATCAATTACACTAGTATATTTATTGAAAAGGCTTTTCCCATACAGAAATATCTTGGTATTTTTGAAAAGGAACCAATCCCAAATACAATATTACGTTTCTGTATCCTTAAATCTATTCTAATGATTAACAGTTCTCCTCCATGCTAGTGGTAGACTACTTCAATTGATGTAGTTTGAAAGTAAATTTTGAAATAAAGAAGAATGAATTCTCTAGCTTTTTCTTATTTCAAAATATTTTCCTCTGTGTTCCTTCATTTCCATATGCATTGTAGGATTAGCTTGTTAATTTGTGCAGAGAAGTGAACTGAAATTTTGACAGAACTGTTTCGAGTTGGTATAGCAGTTGGTGTGGGTATTACTATCCTGACATAATAGGTCTTCTGATCCATAAATGTGGACTTTCTTTTCACTTATTTTTATTTAATTTATTTCAGCAGTATTTTATGGCTTGGAAGATTTTTTAAAAATGCTTGAGGCGTGATCTTAAGGTCTTATTAAATTTCTGAGTTGTCCAAACCTAGGTTGAACTTGTAATCTTTCAGTTTCAACCTCTCAGAGTTTAGGATTACAAGAACATGCCTCTAAACCTAGCCTTATTTTTAAACAAAAACAAAATCCAAGAAAATAAAATGACAGTGGAAAAGGGACTAAATATGATGGGTTTTAGGAAATATTTTAATAGTATAAGGCTGTATGAAAGAGCCTAAGGAAATATTTGACCTTTATGATCATGAAGGAAAGAGGTCTTTTGTTTGTTTGGTTGGTTTTTTATAAATCTGAAATAATAGCATCCTTTTTTTTTCTTTGAACTTTTCCTCAGAAGAAATAACACATATTTATCATATTAAAAAGAAAAACTTTGGATTAGCGAGGCAGAATACTTCTGATTGAGATTGAGTATGTATCTATTGAAAGCTTACTGCTCATAAGTATTTATGTCTGAGACTTTCAGATATATTATCTCATTAAACATTCAAAATATAACAATTTTACAAAATAGCCATTATTTCATTTTACAGATGAACCAATTGAAGGTGAAGTCAATTAATGAGGTCCCCAGAGTCATAGCAGAGTCAGGTGACATGCCATCATATGTTCCAGAGTTGTAACAAAACCAGCACGAACAGTCAGACTCAGCAGAAGCCAGAGAAAGGCTGACCATGAAAAAAAAGAAGACCTTCTCCAGAGGAGGGAGCCTCTGGAAGCAGGCACTTAGTGTGTGGTCATATAGGCTTTCCAAAATGGTGTGGGACAGCACGGTGTCGGGGAGCACCGGCTTTGAGCTTGAGTGCCTGAAGCTCCTCAAGCAGACGCCAGTCTTCTGGGAGAAGGGCATGAGCTTTTAGTCCCATAGGCATCACCTGTCATCACTGTTTAAAATGTGGCATGAGGTGCAGAACCCATGAGCTCAACCTAGTGCACGGCTATGCAGCTCTTCAGTGTCTGTGCAAAAGATATGTGTTTTCCATCATAGTGGAGAGTAAAGATGCAGCAAACTGTGAACACGTGAGCAACCAGCATTTTGAGGGCATGAGCGCTGCTCTCTGTCACCTTGGGCCATGTGGCCTTATCAACCCTTGTGGGACCATGGCCCAGCTGGCATGTAGGGGCCCTCCCTCTCTTCAGGCTTCTGGCCCATCTCCAGTCACCTCATGAGGAAGATGACCCCTGTACAGCACTGCTAACCACACGGAAACATTCCCAGAATCCTCAGCCAAACATTTTATTGGTGCTCTGTTTATGTCTATGTCTACTGTCTACAGGGGTGAAATCCATTTATTTCAGGATGAGACACTGCTGTAAAAAAGTACAGCTGTGTTAGGGAGCACAGGCTCAGTATCTTAGCTTGGAAGGGAAAGAACAGGAATCCAAGTCCTCTGGGGAGCATTTTTGGGAAGCATCAAGAAGAGACAGAGGCAGGGGCTGTTTTTGAGACCACTGTACCAAGTTTGAGTTCATGCTTCTAGGTGACGTCACAGAGGTGGTTGCTATTTAGTGGATTCATTCCATAAAATTCAGGGCATAGTAAGAAAGTCTGGCCAAGTGTCCCCATACCTGGAGCACAAAAATCCAGACACTGAGAAATAGAAGGCGGCTCTGCAAGTGGCACAAAGCAGAAATGGACACGGGGATGCGAGCAGTTCACTGCCTCATGGTAAAGTTCTGTCCTGATCTTCTGTCACGTGTTCCAGTTGCACCCACCACACAGATGCCTCATTTTTTCCCCACCATTATTCACCTTGATGAGCAAAGAGGGACTTGTGACTTCCTCCTATGTTTCCCAGGCCATCGTATGCTCAACAGTACACTGGCAAGATAGCCACAACTGCACACTTAGAAAATAAATCATCCTTCAGGTGGTGACAGTGGGATCTTGAACTTCCAGGTCATCACAATGCTCATATTTCAGTCCAAATATCTTCACCGAAGCCAGCCACATTTCCTTCTTTGGGTCATATAAAGGGAGGGGGCCAGCTGGGGAAGGAGGAAGACTGTTCCAACACATTCCCTTGTTATAAGGCAGATAGGGGTTTGGGAGAAGGAAGGGTCCTTTTACTTCCTCTAATATTCATCAGTGTTGAGCTTTCTGAGAGGACACATAACTGACTTTTGGGTTAGAAATAGATTTAACTGTGACAGCTGAGCTGTTGGACGTCCCCTTTGTCTGAGCAAGAGTTCACCAGCAAAAGAAGGATCGACCCCAGAAGTGCACACTGGTGAGGCCTGGGATGGTAAGCTGGTTATGAGCAGAGTCTGGAGCAGAGCAGGGCACGTTGGTGGGCCAGGGGTTTGCCAAGAGTGGTCGACAGGCTGCTTTGACTTAAAGCATACAAGCCATTGTGGTGGCTTGAGGGTTGTGATTCTGATTATGGAGATGGCATCAGGTCTTGGCAACCACCCTGTGGTGCCAACTTTTCAGTGGTGATGGGTAGAGGAGACGAGGGCCATTGCTTACTGAGGCTAAGGCACCTCCACTGAGCTGGCAGGAAATCTGACATCCAGTCATAACTCTGGTAACCGCATCATCTCCTCAGTTGGAGGTTCGTGGTGCTTAAAACGAGGAACACAGTCTTGATAAATACTGTTGCCTAGAAATATCAGGTGACAGTTCATCTTAATTTAAGATTTTTGTGAAGCTTGCTTTATAAAAATAGAAAGGAACTGACTTAGTGTTACAAAAGGAATTCAGGTTGAATGTCTCCTATTTGAAATGTTTCAGATTTCTTTTTGATTTTGGAACATCTGCCTATATGTAATGAGCCATCAAGGGATGTTCACACTCACATAGTGATCCTCCTGCCTCAGCCTCCCGAGTGCTGGGATTACAGGCGTGAGCCACCACACCTAGCATCAACTGCTCTCTCAGCATGCCCTGGGGGTGGGGCCAGCGTGGCAGGTTCAAGGATCGAACCCCTGGCCCTGGCACCTGCTTGCAGGCGCTTTAATCCGCTGAGCTATTTGACTGGCCCTCAGCTCTCTGTTTTAACTGAGACCCTTCACATGTGCTCAAGTGTGGAATTTTCCACTTGCAGTATGGTGCTTATGTTAAAAACAGTGTTAGACTTGGGAGCATTTTGGAGCGTTTTGGATTGGGAATGTTTAATCTGTGTTTTGTATTCTTCCTTGCATCGACTCTGCTCTGCTGCAGTTTATACCTGTGGTACAGCTCATCACTGGTTGGATTATTAAGGGCTCACTGCCTTCGTGTCTCTGCCATATTGGACAGAGCAGCACAGTTGCAGTATAAAAGTCATGACGGCCAGGCAAGTCTGCTTTGCTATGTTCTTATCCATCTTGTTTCTGAGTCGTCAATGCTGAAGGCCCCATGTGTCAAGCTGAGCACTCAGAAAGAAATTATTTGTGCATCGCCCCTCCTTGCCCAGATAGGCGATCAGCGTCCCAGGAACCAAGTAATTAACTCTTCTTCTTACCTTGGGAAATTGCTTTGAGATCCCGTGTGAAAGGAGAGGAAGCCTACAAACGCAAAGCAATTAGTCCGTGAGCACCTCTGACATCAGCGTCAGCGTAAGTGCCGCCTGTGATGCCTGCTCCTGCCCATGGCCTCAGGAAACCCAATTAACTATCTCCTGGAAGGGCATGCAGGTGTCCCAGATGAAAGGTGGCCAACGTGAGCCAAACATCCTCAGGAGCAACCTCTGATTGTACGGTCCTGGGATGCGCCATGACTGACGTCATTCTTTGCAGTTAGCAGCTCTTCTGCCTGGGGGAAGATGGAGTGGGAATGCCCAGGCCCCTCCAGGTGACTCATTACTGAAACAGAAAGAACACCCAGACTTAGGATCTGCAGGCCTTGCCTAGTCACAGATTCTAAGAAACCTGGTCTCACTCCCCTAGGTGGCATTGTCCTGCCTAATTGAGCTCTTCCCTCCTTACTGAAGCTTCACGGCATAGTGGATGAGTCAGAAGCAGAAGGTGAGCGGCTTGGAATGCGGCATCATTTTTTCTTTATTGTATTAAGTTAGTCTTTGGGACAAAATGTGAGGAAACTGGTCCTTTTCTTTAGTACCTGCATACTTTATCTTTCCAAAGCCATAAACATCTGGCTGTATTAGTCAAGATTCTCCAGAGAAAAAGAGTGAATAGCTTTTTTGGCTTGCAAGGGCTCCACTTACAGGTTTTGCATTTTATAAAGGCAAGAGAGTGATGTGCATTGGACAGAAACCATTAGAGTCCTGGACTTTGATCTTTTCTTGCCCAGGCTTAGTGATACCCCATCTCAAGACTGTCCAGTCAGCTCTGAGATCACAAGGGGAAACAATAAGCTCTCTGCAGCGTCCAAACCTAGGCTCTTTGGTAAGTTAGACATATTAAATGCTTGTTTGGTTTATCATATTTTCAACCCATGCTAGATTTACTGTTATATAACACCACTGTAAGCCAGGGCATGTGATTATGAAGACTGAAAGCTGAAGAACTAGGAAGGAAAAAGGGCAGAAGAGGTAGCGTTGTGTAAGCCCTAGTTAGTCCAGAGAATCCGGCATGCTATGGTCTGCGGGCAGAAGATGGAATCTTAGCTCCAATATAGCTCCAATCCCTGCTCAGTCTTCCTCTATCTTCTTTTTCTATTTGGGCCTTCTGGGGACTGTTGGTGAGGGTTTTTTTTCTTAACCTAGTCTACTGATTCAAATGCTAGCCTGTTTCAAAAGAAGCATCTCACAACCTACCAGAGAGAGTGCTTTACCAACTAGCTGCTTGCAATCCCTTAGCTGGGTAAAGCTGACACATGTTGTCCTTCACACTGTTCACCTCAAAGACCTCCCCTTTTCTACACCTGCCCTACCATTTCCAAACATGTCCTGGACTCAGATTTTTTCCTCTCATCTAAAGTCTTTCTTCTCACCATTGGCATCTTACACAAATGTTGCCACCTTCATCTGCTGCAATGTGCAAGACATATTGACCTGTTTGCATTCAGTTATTCTTTTTTATTACTTTTAATAAGAAATAACAACGTGATAGTTTCAAAACACGTCAGTAGTACATTTCCAATATTTGATACAGTGTGTATTGTTGTCCTTCTAGTAGTTATACAGAGCACAGGGTGTAGATGTGATAATTTTTCTAATCATTATTGGTACAAAAATTTTCTTCTCATTGAAGCAGGAGAAAGTAGTTGTGCACATAGCTCAATGTTCCACAATAGCCGTGGGTTACTGGCACAACTGGCAATGTTGGAAGGTATTGATTTAAGCCTTTTACAGCTCAGCGTAGGAATCTAGCTTTACGTTTTATGCCTTGTGGTTAAATTTTTTTTGCTGAGTGGGTAAGGAAAAGTTAAAGCCAGACCTGTATAACGAAACATGTAACTTTTGTATCTCCCATGGTCAGTCAAATTTCCTCAGGATTTACTTTGAAACCATGTACAGTGCTAAATGGTTGGTTTACAAGAAAACAAAATAGGTTATTAAATGAGAGTAAGAGACTAGGAAAAATACCAAAGGGTTGATAGGCTACAATTTTGTACATGCTTAGATTTCTAAATTTCTGTGTAATAATGTATAACAGCTATTATCACATTCTGTAGAGATTTACTAGAATATCAATGATTGATATATAATATCAATTCCAAGTTGAGTCTAAGATGTTTGATACTCAGAAAGACAGTGATGTTAAGCTCAAGTACCTATGTTATAGAGTAACAGTATCATTCAAGTTTTCTTCTGGAGGGTTAAGAATATAAATTTATAGACCAAAAATTGGAGAAAAAGAAGGGCTACAAGGATAGCCAATATTTGTCCCTAGCCCTTCAAGGTCAGTGAGGATTCAGGACTAAGAGAACCTATGCTATAACATCCTATAACTCAGTGGTTTCCCAGATTTTCCATTCATTTATTCTTGTACATTAGTTAACACTTATTTAGCATGTATTTTTGCAGGCATACTTACATAGCCACAACCAAACACATTACTTATATATTACTAAATATGATCAAGGGTCACAGTGTGATGAAAATGACGATCCCTGACCTGATAGCTCTGCTAGCCTATTTAAATACACATGACCTCAGAGTGTTCCAGTAAAGTCAGAATTACTCTGAGAGAGTGGAGGGGTGATAACCTCATTGGTCCTCTTTAATCTTAGCTTCCTTTTGATTTGTAGATTGGTCCTGAAACATTCCGTGGCCATGTTGGTATTTTAAATACTTTTTTCCTTTGATGGTGCTAAATAAAATGACTTGATACCACGAAGTTTATCAGTGCATTGGAGTTTTCTTATTTGTTCTCTTGGATGTGAATTCATGTCATGAGAAATTAATGTAATAAGCTACATAACAATCTTTGGCAGTGTCTTAAATTGTCAGTGTGAGAAAAACTATCTAGATATTTTGCCACCTCTGGCCATTGAGTGATATCCTTAACTACAGAATATTAATCACAGCAAATAAATACAAGTGGATAGGCAGGCTTCGTTCTGAGTCTGTGTCAAATTTCCTGCATTGCTAGGGAGGTGCCTGATTTACCTGGCATAACCTTACAGCTTAAATGTAGTGTGAGTTGATGGTCCTCACTGAAACTCTCTAGAACATTGTGAATACCCGCACAAAGGAAAATGAGGAAACAAAGTTCTGGGAATCGAGAGTGCAGAGCTGGGGAGTCTCCCACTATGGAAACAAATGCTAGGATCTGGGAAAGCAGGGAACTGCAGATGTCTGGCACCAGGAAAGAGCTGGACGCTGCTAGGAATTCTATAAAGGCAAGATTAACTCCCAGGCAGGAATTAGAGTCCCACAAGCCTCTGCAGTAGTATTAGTCACTGCAGCTCCACAGGGCGTGCAGGTTTAGTGTGCCATTGCAACGGCAAGGCTCTGAGTGCTTCCGCGTCCCAAACTCAGTTTAGCATGATGGAAAGCTTTGCTACTGATACAATATTTTAAATGGAAAAATGCAGAAATAAGATTTACTTGGTACAGGTGTGCTGCCAGCTCATTCTGTGGCCATGCTCTGTAGCATAAAGGACAGTCAAAAGAGAGCCAGGCTTTCCCTCTATATCTCGTTTTTCAGCATCGTTTTTTAATCTGTTGGTGAAATAAAGAGAACACAGAAGTGTCACATGAGATCCCCACGAGCCAAGGGGCTCTGCGGGCTGGGAGGCTCTGCGGGCAGCAGTGATCAGAAGAGCATAGATCCTTTGGCTAAGGGGCAGGAGGACCTCAGGACAAGAGAAAGAGCCATGTGACATCAAGCAGTGCCAGAACATGGGGCAGTCAAGTGCTCTGACTCCTCATTCTTCCTCACCAAGCTCCTGGCACTCTCCTGGCTACATTCCTATGGTGACTGGGCACAGAATATAATGCTGAGTTGGGAAAAAACATGGCAGCTTCAGTGTTTGCTGGTGTTTCCTCACCATGAAAGTAACCTCATGCATGAGATCAGCCATTGACTTGGAGACGGGAAAAAGCAAGGAAGAGCTCCAGGTTGTGACCTTTGGGCAAAGGCCAGGGAAGGTGACCAGCGAAAGGGCAGCATGGAAAGGTGGCTGGTGTCTAAGGTCTGCATCTCTGTTCCATGCTTTGCCTGTGTGTGACCTTGGACTTGCTTTGTAGACCAACAGTGATGACTCATTCTTGGAAAGATGAGGCGCTATGTAGAGAAGGCCGAAGGGAGGACAGAAAGTGGCCGGAATGCTTCTCTGTCCACTTATTTATCACTTGTGTGCCCAGGGATTTCTTTCTTTTCATTTATTCAATGTTGGGGCCACATTAGCTGATATGAAGCAAAACAACTGTTCTGGGGCTCAGGTGGTCGATGCTGTCTACCTGGAAGGCCTAAGGTCAGATTTATGTTGGATAGGAAGTTAAGAAAGGAGGACCAGGGCTGGTGAGGTAACTCAGCAGACAAAGCACCTGCTGAGGCAAGCACAGGGTTTGATCCCTCATAAAGCATGCTGTGCCGGCCCTGCTGCTAGGCATGCTGAGCCAGCCCCCAAGTGATGCATACCTGTAAATCCAGCACTGGAGAGGCTGAAAACAAGAGGATCTCCACAAGTCTGAGCTGCATAGTGAGACCATGTACCAAATACATAAATGAATGAATAAATAAAAAGAAAGAAAAGAAGGCCATAGAATTTTCCTCACTCCCTTTATATGACATCATCATGTACCTTCCTTCATCTTTAAGCCTGTTCTAGGGATAAGTGGTATAAATGTATAGATTTCTGCTCAATTAAACCTGCTGTGTCAACAAAGCTCATTCATTTATAAAAAAGCCTTTCTCTCTGCCCTAAAATTCCAGTGTGCAGAGGGCCTTTTTGTAGACAGTGGTTGATTTCCTAAGAAGTAATGTGTATATTAAAAACAAAACAACACAAAACAAAACAAAAATGAACCAAATCTCAAACCCCCAATGTTATTTTAGACTTACTAAGAAAGTTGCAGGTTGGATGTGCTCAGGCAGCTCTAATTTATATTAATCTAGTCGCATTAATCTTAGACTTTCTGACCATGAGAGACATCCCTGTATGGAGCCACACACACTAGCAGCTTCCCCTTGGCTTTCCTGGGCCCTTACAAGCAGATTGTCCAGCTGCACCCTTAGATAAGGAGGGGGTGGGAAAGTGCAGCCTCCCCTAGTCTTTCCCCCACCCCCAGTCTCCACATGCCACCCAGGCTCTCCCAGATGTTTCAGATTCCAAGAATGTTTGCATTGATTAAACATTCTATTTTTTGCTTGTTTCTCCATCGCAGACCTTGAAAATGTTATCTTCACTTTTATTGCTTGAGACCAGGGCTATTTCTGGAAGGTGTAGGGTTCATGGAAAAAAATTCCATTTATTTCTTCTTTCTTTTCATTTCTTTTATTTTCTTTTTCTCTTTCTTTCTTTTTTTATACTTTTTTTTTCCCCTTGGTTCTATTGAAAAGAATACAGGTGGAAGCGAAGGTAACATCCAGGGCAGTGGTTGTAGGTGAAGACAGCCTAACGTGTATTCAGGAAGGCTTCGGCTGGACTGTGCCCTGCCTGACAGGGACAGAAGTGCTGCTGCTGTGCTGGCTGCCTGGAAAGGGAGCAGGTGGTCTTTGCTTCGCAGTGAGGAGTACAGGTGACCTATGTGTGGGTTGAGGGATCCTGGGGAAGGACCTGAGTTTAAATAGTGTAGTCCATGACTCTAGGGACTAGCTCCTCAGTCACCTAGCCATCTATTTTCAACTCCACTTCACTTCCATGGCTTGGTACCCTGGTCACTGCCTTCATGCTACGCTTGGGCAACAGAACACATTGTGGACTTCAGGTCAGGGACTTGAGATAAAGTTAGATCCAAATATCACCCAACCCACAACCTTGGCAAGTAGTCGACCCCTGTAAGCCTCAGGTTCTATTGCTACTAAGTCATGGACATTGACAGCAGCTGCCTCATAGGACTACTTTTGAGTGTTTTGTGAAGATTGCATGGGGTGATATATGCTGAAATCCAGCTCCATTGCTTGGCACGTACTAGGTGAGTTGAAAGTTTAGAAGTTTTGTGCGCAGAAGATGCCATTTCCTGAGGAAGGGAGAATTTTGCAGGGGCTTCTCTGTTCCAAAATCTCTTTAAACTTAACCTTACTTACCTAGAAGTTCATCTGATTTGGGAAAAGTCTAGGTTAATTCTTCACTAAAATGAAAAGTTTCTGTTCTCACAAATCTGCTGGCTTTTCCATATAATGTTTTCTGATTTCTGTTGTGTGAAAGAAAGAGCGGTTAGCAGAAGCTGAGGTCACGATTCTAGGAATGAATGCGAAGCTTTGATTCTTCTAGGCTGGAACCTTCATGTGGGACTGCAGTGCTACCTCTGGACCTGCCCAACGTTAAGATGCTCAGACCTGCCAAAGACCTGTGTGTCAAACTTCAGGCATGGGCTAGAAATTGGCATTAAAGACCAAGCATTTTTTTTTTCTTTTCCTTTCCTTTCTTTCTTCCTCTCCCTAGTTTCTATTTCTTTGTAAACTTAATAAAAAAAGATCAAACATTCTTGGGGATTCTTATGTACATCAAAGATCAAAAGCCTCTTCCTTTACTGATCATTTGCTACCAGAGAATATGATCACAGATTTAGTGGTGTAGAAAGAAGTTGGGGTACGGGAGTTGCGCAAAGATAATTAAGGGTGGGACACAGAGGCAGGAAGACCTGAAGACCACTTTTGCTAACCTCCTTGAGCTGAGGCTCATACTTACTCTAGGCAGGAAAAATGACATTTTGGGAAGCAAGACAGACCAGGGCTGATTCCCAATTCCTTGGGCCTAAGGTGAATCTGTAAATGAACTTGGCTTTTTCCAACTCCTTTCTTTAAATTTTATACAAGGCTCACTATGATGCTTTAGAAAACATACCCCAAACATAGATTGTCCCAGTGGGAACTTTGCATTTTCCTCTGGTAACCTTTTAAGTCTAAATTGCATGTTTGCTAGCAGCATGAGAGACAGGCATAAATTAAGTTATTGTATTTCCCAAACTTAACTTTGCCTTTGTAATGCTCTGCCCACATGAATAAGGGGTACGCTTTCCTCCCAGTGCTCTGTCTGGGGTTCTTCCTTTTGCTTTCCTCCCAAACATCCTTCAAGAAAAGGAAGAGAGCTCCAGCACCAAGTTCAAGGAGATTTCAAACAATTTAGCACCGTGGTGGAGTTCCTGGAAGGGTGTGGAAAGCCCAAAAATAAATATCCAGGAAGCAAAAAGGAAGTGGCTACAAAGTACTCTGAGACTGTAGGACCCTCCTTTATAGCCACAAATAAGTCACGTGAAGTTTTGGTCTCTGCCACCATGAGGCGTGTTTCCCATGGATTGATTCATGTTCCCTGTTTCCTCCCTGAAGAACAAAAGGAGAATACTCGGATGATCTGAGTAATTGCAGCCATCAAGGTCTAAAGAATACAGTGATGGAGGTTCACACAGAAGCCTCAGTGAAATAATGCAAGGCTTAGCGATTCTGTTCCTGAGAAAGTTCGTTCACTCACTGGGTGGCTCTCAAATGCTAAGCACTGTAACAAGCATTGAGATGGAGAAACTAACAAGAAAATACGCCCGACCTTAAGAATGTTTTCTCCACTCGCAAAGACTGAGTGAGATGGAAAGAACCCGAAGGAGGGCTCTGGTTCTGACTGTGACCCTTCACACAGCTATCGCCAGTGGAAATCCAGTGAAGTAGTGGGTCCCCAAACTCATGCCTACCCAGAGCCTTAGAATGTGACCTTTAGAAATAGTGTCTTTGCAGATGTATTAGGACAAGATCATATTAGATTGGAGGGGAAGTCTCTAAGAAGGAAAGGTACACAGAATGACACAAGGAAGAAGGCTACAGGCAGACAGAAATCAGGACTGGAATGACACAGCCACAACCAAGGAAGACCAAGGAAGAACGACCAAGGATTGCCGTAGCTGCAAGTAGAAGTGCAGAGAGAGGCACTAAACAGATTTTAAGAAAGAGCCACACCTAGGGACACCTGGCCTCCTGGCCTCCAGAACGACAGGAGAACATGCTGAGGTTCGTATAACCTTCTCAGGTAGTTTATCATGACAGCTCTGGAAACTGATGCTGCTGCATTCTAGCAGCTTGTTCCAGTTCCGTCTCCTCTGTTGGCCCACTACATCTACTAAAACTCACACAACTCTTCTTGTAATTTGAGACTACTGGCTTGAGGTAAAAGGGAGAAGAGAGCCGGACATGGATCAATCATGCAGACATTCTGTACTGTGTTTTCTTTTGTTGGCGTTTTCCATCAGGTTGTTCTGGCTGGCTCTTAACACTTGAGTATTACTAATTCCCTCGACAGTGCTATGGGCTTCGCCATTCACGCTGCTGTCTCCCTTCACTTCCTGCTAGCAACATTCTAAAAATGTCTTTGTTCGCTCTAGCACTCTCGGATAGTGAGCCCCAGGGACTCCCTGACTCATGACTTGGCTGTGATTCATTGATTTCGTCTCCCCCAAAGGGAGGTAAAAAGCTAATTGGTGTCTGAGTAGATGAGAAATTTTGTCTAGTCAGCTTCCGGTTTTACTTACAAATGTGGGAAGTTTAATGTGGGGAGGTGTAAATGTAAGAGATTCTTAAATTATGCTAACAGAGTAGCAGGAGAAAGCATTGGATCTATCCAAGAAACAGATAGTGGAATGATTGGCTACTGGGAGAGCTGAGATGGAACCGTGGATCCTGCTATGTCCCCGCCATGTTGGATGGAGATGGCGCGGTGCTTGGCCTCACATTCCAGTGGCACAGGTGCCAGTGGGGAAGGGGTTCTCTGTTGGATTGGAACAATTTTCTGGGAACAATTTTAAAATTCTCCTTTCCTTCCCTTCCCCTGGCCTCTTTACTAAGCACAGGCCAGATGGTGACTTGCAGATTGTATTTCAGCTTCTCCATTCAGAAATTTTATGACCTTGGTTTCCTATCCACAGGGAGGAATGTTTCCAAAGAAGCTTGAAAAATTACCGAGGGGATTGAATGTCCCTCCCATGCCCCCATGAGACTCATTTAGGGCAAATGTATCATTGTAATCAATTCATTTTGCTATGCCAGTGCAGACTACTGGACATACCATTTGAAAAGAAAAAAATAAGTGAATTAAAAGAAAAAAAAAAACAAAAACAAAAAAAAAATACAATTGCCTGACTCATCCTGATTCTTTTCCTTCTCTTTCCAAACATGATTGGTTGTGAAATCACTGCTAGAGAGCAAAGCCAAGATTCGTAAGGGGCAGCTATCCCCTCCTGCGTTACAAACTGGTACCCACTTTGCACTGCCAGCTAAGGAAGAGCCAGCCATGCCTCCCATCATCACAGCTGCCAGAGACCCATTCCCACCTCCATGAAGATGCCCAAGTGACAGGAGAGTCTTCTGAGTGGGCCTGCCACTTATCAGGACTGTCCTGCAGGGCAAGTCTCTCGACTCCTTGCCTTTCATTTCTGCATCTCAGGACTCCTCTGAGGACTACACCTAAGTTCCACAAGGCAGTGCTTGACAAAGTATGAGTGCTCTATAGTTTGAAATGTTATTTTTTATTTTTAAGAATTAGTGCAATCTTTGTGCGTGTGATTCACTTGCTTATTAATGGCTAAACTTTGTTAAAGATTGGGGGAAGCAGCCAGGGGAGGGCCCCAAGAAGTGTGTGTCCATTCTCAGGGCTCCAGTGCAGGAGCCAGGGGACAGGAGGTAGGAAAGGACAGTGAGGGATACCTTGAACTGAGTGTCACACATGAGCTGCAGTCACTATAGCCCCTAAAACATTCTTACTTTAAAGGATCCACAGGAGATACCTTGAGGAAGAGTAGCTAGGGGTATCCACTTGCCATGTTTGACCTCACAGAAGGGACAGATGCTCTAACCATGGCAGTCACATCAGTTCTTTCTGTAGCTGCTATGCATTTTTTCCTATTCCACTTTTTTTGCATCTGTCTGAGAAGACAAGACACTATGTCCTCCTTATCTACAGAGAAACACAATCTGTAAGCATTTGTATTGAAAAGAAAGAATAGGGTTCGTGTATTCTCAGGTTTACTGAAGGCCTGGAGGTACCTAAGACTGAGATATGTAGTGTATTTCTTAAGCCACTCATTTGGACAAAATATCTACTGTCCAGTCAGCAAAGAGTGAGCCCACGGCTGGAAATGGGCAACTCACTCTGAAATGGTACCATTGCATTGTGGGTAGTTTCTGTCTGAACTGCAGTTGTATTCTGCTAGAATGGGTGCAACTTTGAAATTAGAAAATCTCCTTTACTCTAATGAGATTATATTGCTTCACTGTGGACCCTCAACTGTTCTCACCTTTACATGAGGATGCTGGTGCCTGCCCTACCTGACTGACAGGTTGTGACAGTGAGACGAGATCCAGCATGCTCTTGGTGGTGAGGCTCTGGGATAGTTGTGATGATCAAATGAGTTTAACATCTGTATAAAAGACCTGTAAATCACAAAGTGTCATATAAATATTATCAGTTTATAACCCAATTACAACCTAATACAAAGGCACATTCACATCCACTGGCCTGTACTCCATGCTTATATGACCTTGAACTCCCACAAAATTAAAATTAGGGAGTAAACCTCTGTAGAAAATGGAAAGAAAGTGTCTGCAAAGCTTGAATAGCCATCTACAGCAGCTTCCTGTCATCTGCAAATGAATCCAGGCAGAACTTAGCAGCCAAAGCAGTTTCACTGATGCGTTTGCTTTTCAAACCTCAAGTCATCTGGAAAGATCACCGGGTTGGAGTGGCAGAGACTGTGAAGCCACAGAGGAAGCACAGCTGGAGAGCCCATGGCCAGTCCTGCTGAGTTCTGCGGCACATTCCCCGGAGTTGGCGGACTGTAGCTGAAGAGCAGGGCTGGAAGAATGAAGATGGAAGGTGTGGCATTTTGACACAGTGCAGTATTATTCAGCTATAAGGCAGGATAAATTTGAGTCTCTTGTCCATAAATGGCTTCGAGTAGAGAGCATACTCTTAAGTCAAATAAATCAGACCCACGTGTGCCAACATCATATTGTCTCCCTAGTGTGAGAATCTGAAAGAGAAAAGGGGGAATCTGAAGGGCACAATGCCGCCATGAAAGGTCGCCCTCTGCCGTGTGCCACCCTGCCTTGGAGCCAGCTGAGTATGGACTGAAACCTCCAGTAACTGTGAGCTAAATGAACCTTTCCTTCCCTCATTTTGAGTGTTGGGGTATTTGTTCCAGCGATGAGAGAAGAGGAACAAATAGATGCTGGGAAAAGGGAATGAACTTATTCAAAAGGAAATTTAAAGAGAAGGACGGGAGAGGGAGTGGAGAGGAAAGAGATTTCTCTATGTATGGAAGCAGGATAGTTTGGACACCTGTACTGTTCATTTCTCCTGCTCTATGGAAACAAGCAGTTAATATCTTAGTTTGTTTCATCTCCATTTTAAAATTTTTGCACCTCTTCTCTTCTTAATTTGTTATACATTTCTTATTTTTTTCTTTCTTCTTCCAATTTTGTATGCATATATCTGGTTGTGAATAGCTGGTTGGAAGACAACACACTATGTATTACAACAAGTACTGTGGACTTCATATTACTTGGTTACGTGAAATTCTGCATCACTTGTAATTTTTTCCGTTTTACTTCTAATTTGTTCTCTCTTTAAAAAAATAAATTGAAAAACTTAGTAAAAAAAATTAAAAAGAATGAAAGTAGAAGAGGAGCGTGTCTCTGTGCAAGCGCAAGGAGCTGCAGCATGCACAGGCGCATTCCGGTGCACAGCGGAGACGCCCAGCCCTCCTTCCCACACAGAGGCAGATGGAAACCTCGCGTTCTTAGGGACACTTGTCTGCACTGCTGGAACAAGAAGGCACACAAGCAGGTAGTGACAAATGTGTCCCTCTTTTCAGCTCCCAGACTAGTGGGCACAGTGGTAGTTTCTTGACTGCCACTATTACCTGCATGGTGTGCTCCACAGAGGGGTAGCTTGTATCCCACTACTGCCAACCATCTGAGAGGTAGGTCTGCTCAGAAACGCCCTACAGTGGAGCTTCTATGTCATCCAGTTCTCATGGGGTCATTCGTCTTTATTAGGGGGATGATTCTGGCGACATGGTTTGACTAGTAGCAGCTTCCTCTATCAATGTTAGTCAGCTCTGGTTAAAGGAAAAGTTAGATTTTAAATCATGTGCCATACTAAGTTCTTATTAACCCTGTTCAATACTGTGTCAGAAATTAAGAGAGAAAGCAATGTTTCTGCTCTTGAAGAGATTTTTTTTGGAAAGCCTTCCTAGGAAGACAGACTGATGTATATGCAGAGACAGAACTAGGGAGGAACTGGGAGACTGTCTGTGCCCTTCACAAGAGGCAACTTGGCTGGCATCGATCAGGCTGCTGTTTCGTACATGCTCCCACCCAAAGACGCATGAATTGGCCTAGGTAATGTCATGTTGCCATTTTGGCTCTACATTTTTCTAACTTCACTGAAACATAAGACAACAAAGCAGTGTTAAACAATGTATGACCTACCGGAGAATCGGACATGGTCTGTGTGTTTTAGGAAAGGGAGGATCAGAGTGAGCTGGGCGCATCCCCTAAAGACTTGCTGAATCAAAAGGGACTTCTTTGGACAGGAAAGATTACATAGGGGTGAATGTGCAGTAGATAAGGAAAATTTGATCCATTTCTATCTAAGTTGTCAATGGATTGGAATTGGGGAGTTACCATCTGAAAGTGGAATTTTCATAAGGACAGGTATTGTGGGAGAGGTGAATGGATTAGGTGTGGACCTGTGATGAAATCAGTATATTTCTGTCTCTAATCTGTTTTCCTGAGATCTAGTTTTATATCTTAAGCCTCTTTCCTGTCCTCTCATCAAAACAAGAAACGGCAGCACTGGTTTGGGGGTGTGCCTCAGCACTTCTGTTCCCAAGTTCTAATGGAAAGAAAAGCTTTTGTGCCCATTGATAGATGCTGTTGGTTTTCTTTCTGGATCTTCCCCACCAGCATCTCTAAATTCTCTTGGAGGTTTGCTCCTTTAGGAGCACTGCGGTGACCAGCCATCAGGTTTCACCAAAAACATACTTTTTTTTTTTTTTTTTTTTTTTTTTTTTTTTTGTGGCTTTTTCTTTATTTTTAAAATTTTAATGAGAAAGAAATACCAATGAGACAGTTTCAAAACATGTTAGTAGGACAATTACAATAATTAATACGAGGCATGTTGTTGTCTTCATAGTAGTTGTTCAGAGTACAAGATGAAGATGTTATAACTTTTCTAAACACTATTAGTACAAATCTTTCTTCTCAGTGAACTAAGAGAAAGTAGCTGTATATATAATCCAATAGTCCATAATAGTGGTGGGTTATCAGCAGATCTGGTAATGTCAGGAGCTGTTGACTTGAACCTTTTATAGATCAACGTATTAATATGGGCAGGTGTGGTGGCACACGCCTGTAATCCCAGCACTTGGGAGGCTGAGGCAGGAGGATTGGTGTGAGTTCGAGACCAGCCTGGGCTACAAAAGTGAGCTCAAGGCCAGGCTGAACTGCATAGACCCTACCTCAAAAAGACAAAAAAAAAAAAAAAGAGATATTAATATGACTTTACTTTTTATACCTTACGGTTATACTTTTCTGCTGGATGGTTAAGACCAAGTTAAAGCAAGACATGTATAACAAAGCATGTAACTTTTGTATCTGATAAGGTCAGTCTAATCCCCTGATTTACCTTGAAACCACGTACAGCGTTTCGTAGAACTTTTGTCTGGATGAGTCATGCTCCTTGCCTGACAAATTAGAGAACAAGGAGAAAAGTTAGGAAACATATCAGGAGGAAAATCATACATTTATACAAAGAAGATGATTAATTCAATGGTCCTAAGAATCTCCAACAGGTTTTTGAAACTAGCAGTTAGTTGGTAGAATTCTCACCCTGGCTAACTATATATGCTGATATATGTGAACTAAACATACTTTTGTAGGACTTTCTCTTTCTGAACCTGACTCACAAACTCATTCCATAGAGATGTGGCAGAAATGATGCTTCCTGAGTTCCAAGACCAAGCCTCTAGAGGTCTAAACCCTTTCTCCCAGGTCTCCTGGAATGCTAACTGTTAGAGAAAACTGCTGGACTTAGACATGAGGTACAAAACATGACCACCACGTTAGCCTGTAGACCATGAGGTCTCACAGTCTCAAGTCACATGAAACTCAGAAAGGTGAGACATTATTTGGAGAAAGACCCAAGAGGCATCACAATAAAGAAGCTGCCCCAGGGTGGGATAGCACCTATGCAGCTTATACCACGTAGATCAGTCTCTAAATGCCTAAGTCATGAAATTACAGTTACACAAAGGTGGAGGGTGTTTCAGTGATAAAGTTCTGGGGAGACTTTGGAAGCTCCAACATCTAATTGGAACAAGTACCAAAAAGCTCTAATAACATTTATTTATTGAATGATTTTTGTGTGTGTGGGGGCGGGGCTGGTGTTCAAACTCATGACCTTGCACTTACCAGGCAGGCACTTGTGCCATGGAACGATCTCCCCAATCCCCTACCCCTTTTAATGATTGGCCTGGGGGTAGGGCTGGCATAGCATGTGGTTGCCAGGGATTGAACTGCGGTCCCTGGGGTTGCCTAAGTTTTCCCTAGCAGGTGCTTTAGGCCACTGAACCATCTCACCAGCCTGATAATCACATTTCTAGAAGTGTCTGCTGCATTGATGTAGACCATGGAAAAGTAGTGATTGGAAAGAGTCTTAAAACCAAATGGAATTATTCTAAAGACATCTGGATTTTAGTCCACTAAAAAGCAAAAGTATGGTCTGGCAAGATAGCTTGGTGGACTAAGTGCCTACTCAGGCAAGCACAGGGACCAGGGTTCGATCCTTGGTCTCACATCCTTCCTAACCCTCACCAGTTACACTGAACTATCGACCGAGTCTGGGCATGGTGGCCAACACTTGTACTGGGGTAGGCTGAAACCAGGAGGATCACTATGAGTCCAAGCTGCATAGTGAGCCCCTGTACAAAATACATTAAAAGAAAGAGAAAGAAAGAAAGAGGAAAAATATGAAATTTTTTGATTGGGGAAATTGCACGTAAGGATAAAAATTGACCTGAAAGCCTAGGTGATGCCTCAGAAAAGAGAGGGAAAAATAGAGCCAAGGAAGTAAGTTAGGAAGCCCAGGAAAAGAGGAGGGAGGTGGAAAATGGAGCGAGTGTGATAGCCATGGAGAGAAGGAACGGGGGAAAGCACCTTCTGTACCATGGTAAGGAGAGCTCGACCAGGGAGGCAGGGAGGAAGGTCGGGCAGAAGCCCGCGCTCAGCAGGTGCGCTGGACTGGAGCACTGAGTGCAGGGAGGATTTTAGAGGTAGAGGAAGCTTGGAGATGGTGAGGGGAAGAGGAAGAAAGACAATCAGGCATCCAGTTTTGTGATGTTTTATTAGGTACCGGTTGCTAACAAACCATCCTAAACCTAGAGGCTGTGCCAAAAAATCCTTTTTCTTTAGCCCATGTTTGCAGTACATAACGATGACATTTATTGTAGGAGTTGGTATATGAATATATATATATATATATATATATATATATATATATATATATGAATAAGAAACAAAAATGCCATATATATGGCAAGAAAAATGCCATATATACACATATATATGTGTGTATATATAGTTACATATGGATATATACACAAATATATATATATATATATATATATATATATATATATATATATATATATATATATATATATATATATATATATATATATGAATAAGAAACAAAAATGCCATATATATGGCAAGAAAAATGCCATATATACACATATATATGTGTGTATATATAGTTACATATGGATATATACACAAATATATATATATATATATATATATATATATATATATATATATATATAGTGCAATATATGTGTATATCTTGGAACACATATCTTGGAATATATTTACCTTGGAAAGGGGTGTCTTGATCCCCTTTCCATTTGTGAAAGCTCTATGTACATGTTTTTTTCTAATTCTTTTTCCTCGCCCTCTTCCTTCACTTCTCTCCCCCTCTTTGTTACTTGTTCCTCCATAGCAAGTTTAAATTTAAGGCCTTCGTAGGTAAACAGAGGCACCTTGAAGCCACACCAGTGAGTGAAATCAGTTAGACACACAAATTTTCCTTTCACCTGAAAACTATAAACAAATAAATATGAGCAGTTAAAAGTTAACAAAAGTAAAGTAGGAAGCGAGATAAACAGGAAGCAAGGAGGTCTTTTCCCAGGTAACCTTAATTATCAACTTGAGGGCAGTTAGGGCCCCTGGAAGGGCGACTGGATCTGGGGATGCTGCACTCCTGGGTGGGGTGACTCACTGGAGCTCACCAGCGAACGCACTGGTAGGGTGCCTGGGGGCCGGATGCCCGGCCACGCCCCCGGAGGGCGCCTTTCTTCTCAGTGCTCTTCCGCCTTACTGTGCTTCTCACCCTGAAGACATGAGTGAGCAGATTCGCTTCCCAAACCCTTGCACCCTCAGGATCCTGCTTTGGCGATTGGCCACTCGGAAACCATTGAAAGCATTTCCTCCTTTAAACTAGGACTGGAAATCCCATTCAATCCAGCTATCCCTCTACTGGGAATTTTCCCAGAAGAACTAAAAACATCATATCAAAGTGATGTTTGTGCTCCTATGTTTATAGCAGCACAATTTGTGATAGCCAAATCTTGGAAACACCCAAAATGTCTGTCACCTGAAGAACGGGTGAAAAAGATGTGGTGATTTTATACAGTGGAATATTACTCAGCTATAAAATATGATAAACTCAAAGACTTCATATATAACTGGATGTATCTTGAACATATACTCTTAAGTGAAATAAGCCAGCCCTACATATGCAAATATCGTATAGTTTCCCTAGTGTAAGAACTCAAAAGAAGAAATTAAAATGGAAAGGCATAACCCAGCTCAATGGAAATCAAGAACTTAAGGATCAAACAACAAAGAGACAGCAAGTAGAAAAGTTAGGAAACATGGAAGGGACAAATCATGTACTTATATTCACAGAATGAATTAGACCATGGTCCTAAGAATCTCCAACAGGTTTTTGACTCTGAGAATAGCAACGTGTAATACTAAAACCAAGCTTACAATGCTTGTCATTCTAGTCTTTCAGATGTGTGATGCTTCTAATGTCATTTCAATTACTGCTGTACTCTCTCTCAAGTAAATGCTTGTTTAAAACAAAAACAAAAACAAAAACAAAAAAAGGGTAATCAAAGAGAATAAGAGACAAGGAAAAATACCATAGGATTGACTTGCTCAATTTTGTATATTTTTAGGTTTCTAAATTTTTATGTAAAAATGTGTAACTGATTTTTTATATAGGGTTTTACTAGAGTCTATAGGGATTTACTAGAATATCAATGATTGATGGAAAATACCAGCTCCATGTTAAGTGTAAGGCATTTAATATTCAGAAAGACAGTGATGTTAAGCTGAAGTACCTATGTTATAGAGTAATAGTATCACTGAGCTTCTCTTCTGGAGGGTTAACAACTTGTCTGCAGACCAAAAAATTAGAGAAAAAGAAGGGCTACAAGGATAGCCAACACTTTGGCTCTAGCCCTTCAAGGTCAGTGAGGACTCTTGACATAAGAGAACCTGTACTGTAACATCCTACAACTCCATGGTGTCCCAAATTTTCTGTTTAAGGAGATTGTGGGGCCACAGAGGAAGGGGATCAATGTTGTATAGTGTGCCTAAGGAGAGTCACCTAGAGAGAAAACTTTCAGGCTTTCACAGAGAGCAAACTGGTTAAACACTGGCCATGACTCATGCAGATGGCTGACACTGACAAACGTTCTACAAAATGCTGTACCTGGTTTCAGGGTAAATCCTGAGGAGATTTGACTGACCTTGTCAGATACAAAAGTTACATGTTTTCTTATATATGTCTTACTTTAACTTGGACTTAACCTTCCAAAAGAAAAGTTTAACGACAAGGCATAAAAACTAAAGCTAGATAAGTATGCTGAGCTGTAAAAAGCTGAAGTCAACAGTTTCTGACATTGCCAGTTCTGCTGATAACCCACTACTGTTACGGAATAATGGACCATACATACAACTACTTCCTCTTAGTTCAATGAGAAAAAAATATTTGTACCAGTACAAAAGCTGATCAACATGGTGGCTTAAAGCAGCAAGCCCCTGTTAGGTGTAGGGTTGGCCGAGCTGGCTGGGTCTGGCTCGGGTCTTCTGCTGAGCTGTCGCTGCAGGCTGCTGTTCAGCAGAGCTTTGCCTTGTCTGGGCGGGATTCTCTTCCAAGCTCCCTCACAAAGCACTTGACAGGGGGTTCTGGTCACGTGCACTTCTCTATAGGATTGCTTGCAACATGACTAGTCGTGGAGCAAGGGATGCATGTGAGGGAGGAAGATAGGAAATGGTGGCAGGAAGGGACACATTAGGACCGGATAAACATGGAGAGGGAAAGGCCGAGGGCCAGTGGGTGGAAAGAGGGGATAGAAAAGCTGGAGTCAGGAGTAAGAACTTGGTTGATCTTTATTTAATTAGTTTATTTAGTAAATGCTTTTTTTTTTTTTCGTTCTATTTATGTTTTATTCAGACATGTTTACAGGACCTAAGGAATACATTCAGCACGCGGAGTTGGTACACGTAGGTAATACATAGTCATGCTTTTTACTTAGCCTTTTCCTCTGCTGTCTTCTTCCATCTCTTGAGCCGCTTCCCATCTGCAAAAGGTTTACTTTGCTATATCTGAAAATCTACCTTTCATCCTGGAAGACTTAAACACCACTGTTGCGTTGTTGTCTACGTCAGGAGCAAGTTCCTACATCCGGGGCACACTTGAATGGGAGTGGGCATTCAGCTCCACCTCCCTTGAAGGGAAAATTCATGAATGCATTTTTAAAGATCCTATGAAGGTGATAAGCTTTAGCTTTTGAGAGTCTGTCTAGGTGAAGACAGCCGCTGGGCGTGTGCAGCTGGGACTCAGCATGGAGACTGGAGTCTATATAATACACTAGCAACTGGTGAATTATTTTGATTCATTTATTTTTATAGCTATTTTTTAAATGTATTTAGGACAGGGGGTTCAGGGTTTCACTACGGAGATTGGGAGTGAATCTCCTGTTTTTTCAGCCTCCTAAAGTACTGGGATTACAGGTGCGCCACTACGCTCAGTCTCAACACTGTCTCTGTGCCCTCTGGGCTGAGGCCAGCGCGGCATGCGGGGGATCGAGCCCTGGCTGCTGCGCCTGCCTGAGCAGGTGCTTTAGTCCGCTGAGCTATCAGGCTTACCCTTTTGATTCATTTGACACGAAGGGTGTCAGGCATGCTGCTGACTCAACCCACAGGGCAGTGAATGCGACAAGTAAACTGCCTGGCTTACCGTGCACACAGCCTAGGGGAGACCCAAATAAATAGGAAATTAGCACTATGAGATTATACTACGTGGGCATTAGGAACTGGCGAGCTGGGTGTGAAGTTTAAGATGAGCCCCAAAGGATGTGTAAGAATTGGCCAGATAAGAGCAGGTGAGAAGGGAGACAGCGAGGACCAGAAGCGAGGAGAGGCGGATACAGCCCCGACAGGGAACTGAGCCATCGCCACCAACCTGGACGCTTTAGAAACAGAATCTGACTCGTACATTGATTTTATTTGGTTTGTATTCTGATACTACTTTTTTGTTTTTAATTGAAGAATCTTCCAAATTTTTAAAATCTTGAATTTCTAATTTTTAAATAAAATTCTTTCTTTCTTCCTTCCTTTCTTTCTCTCTCTCTCTCTCTCTCTCTCTCTCTCTCTCTCTCTCTCTCTCTTTCTTTCTTTCTTCAAGCTGATGTTGGGATAGGGCTGTTTGGTTTCCAGTTCAGCACCCACCCTGCCTCCCTTAGCTCATGCCAGAGCCACTGCCATTTGTCCTGTCCTCTACGACTGTGAGATGAGATTGTTCTTTCCTTCCTATGCTGTCTGCCTTGGCTTTCTTGGTCTTTGTGTTTGTAATCTTTCATTTGACTTTCAAGTATTCCAATACTCATGCAGACTTTTAAGTCAGTCAAGATGTTGGTAGCTGTAACATTGGGAGAACTACCCTTTGGAAGAGACACTCTGCAAAGCACGCCAGAAAAGTCTGGAAAAGGGGGCAGATTTGGGCACCAGAGAGGGGGGAGCAACTAGAATCATAAGCATGAGGAGGACACTGGGTATTGACCCTGGGATCCAGGATGACACAGATCAGAGGTGTGGGACATTATATGTGCAGCCGGACACAGACTCTCCAAAAATTATGAGTCCAACTGGTCCCCTAAGACACAATGACAATACGCACAGCCAATCATCTTTGAGCACTGACTGTAGGTCAGCCATTGTTTCAAGCACTTTGCAGTCTTTGTTGCAGATCACCATGACAGCTCTATGAGGAGATGCTAGTGTTGCAGTACCGTGAATGACTTTAGTATATTTTGCTGCAGGAAAAGGTGGGTCCTCTGCATCTGCTTCCGTGTTAGAAATGATTTCATTATAGATGAAAGATCCTTTTTGATAGGTTGGGTTTATGTGAGAAGAGATCAAGCAATGTACAGGAACAGATCATTTGGGTTCTGTGCATAGATTATCAGTGAGAACCTTTGTGATATGGCATGGTTTATCTCTTGGCTCATTTTGAGTCTAAGAGCCTCCCAAGAATTAGTAAGGACCCTCTACTGCTGAATTTCGTAGCTACCCTTGGAGCTGGCTGCCTAAGGCTTTTCCTAGTACTGTGGCTCCACTTTTATTCTTGGCTTTCCTCTTTTGCTGAATCAGAAGAAGGCTCAGCGTAGAAACCGTCTCTACCGCAACATTTGCCCAATATATGCCTCTTAGGCTGACAGCTGTGTTGCCAGGGCAGTTTGGACTTCCTAGAAATAGCTTTTTCATAGTTAGAGACATGTTTAAATAATAAAAGTAGGCTGTCAGCCCTGGGTTATGGGTGAAGGATCTATTTATAGATGAGCAAAAAATCCCCAATGTGATAACTTACATTATTGTACAAGGACAAAAGAAAATTCTTCAGAAGACAGATAGCATAAAAGGGATTTAAAATTAACCTCATCATGTTTTATTCATTAAGACCTTAAGTTGACTTATTTTTTTAAATGAAGGCCAGATAATCTTGATTCCTTTTACCTCTCTTTTAAAAATAAAACAGCAAACCATTTACATACTTATGCAAGGTCACACACTGTGATCCTAGCGGCCTGTCTTGCTTGAAGACCCATTTGTTTTGCTTAACAAATATTTTATGAATGTTTGGCTTAAGTCCTTTAGCCTGGGCTCATGCTCTCCAGCTCCTACAGAGTGTCCCAGCCCCTTGCGAGGCATGGAAGTGTGTGGTCCTCAATATGTGTTTGGCTCTGGTGTGAGCAGAGGATGTCTTCTGCACGCCTTCACAGTTGGCTACACAACTCCCTTCGTAACATCTCTTCCCAAACCCTTTATTCTAATCCCAACCCCGTGGACTCATGTACTGCTAGGCTCTATTGGCTCACGGTCATATTGTACTTTCTGTCTTCTCATCACGTGCCACTTTCACATATCTTAGGGGAAGGGTGAAGGCCATGTGTTGATTAAAATTCATGTTATGACAATAGCCGAGGGCCTTGAGGGCAGGGGTCATGCGTCTAATTGAAGACACACTGCAGTTTCGGGCTGAGCCTGGACCTTGGAGTTCACTGGATGCTCCGTGCTTCGCATTTGTTTGGTTTATTTGTCTTGATCCTTTGAATGATGGATAATTGGAAATGGGGAGGATGTATGGCAGGAAGGAATGATGGGGAAAGAAGGATGGAGGAGAGAAGGGACAGAAGGAGGAGAGAGGGAAACAGGGAGAGAGACCGAGGGATAAAGGGGGAGTAATATGATACTTAGAAGAGCCCTCAAGATTACAATTTTCTCTGTTTTCTATTATTGTGCCACCTCTCTTCTCCCTTGTTCCCGAGTGTGCGCACAAGTGTGTATCTGCACCCTGTTGTGTCCCAGGGATGCTTGGGAAGATTCTCTGTAGCAAAAGCCTATTGACACACCTCAAGTCTTTCGGCAAGTTGGTGCTGCAATGTGTGAAAACCCCTCCGCTAAGTAGAAAGCTGGACTGTCCAGGCTGTCTCTTTTCCCAGTGTTTACAGAAAGCTAAGCTGTATATTGCATTTCAATTAGTTAGCAAATGTGACTTCCTAGCCCGTTTGAATCCCGGGAGCCAGGGAGGGAGGCAACAGGTGCATGGGTGCCCTTGCGGACGAGTTCGCCTCCTTGCTTCCCTGAGTGTTGCTGGGATTGATATGCAGCTGTTCTCCAGATGTGGCTCTCCCAGCAGCAGCTGCATCTCAGCAGGGGCCGTTCCATCAATGTGACAACCTGCTGAGGGCTTTGGATGTCCTCCAGATGTAAGGCATGTTGAGGCTATAAAACCTAATCGTTAGCATTATCTCCGTTTTCGTTTTAGGGTCTCAGCTGTGGAAGTTTTTGTACAGATTTAAGGCTTAATTGTTCTCATTTTTCTTCATAGGTAGCTTCTTTCAGACAGCATGGGATCTTGCCTCAGAGCTGGATTTCCTAAAAAGAAAGAGAAAATAGCTACGAGTAAGGCTTGCTCCTGCCTGGCTGAGAATAGAGAGTAGTTTTTCCCAGCTGCAGTTATGCGTACGTCTGTGAACTAAACACAGTTGTCCACGGCTTGCTTTTACTAAATTCACTCAGAATTTATTTCTTCTTTCTTTTATCCCCTGCCCTGCCTTTGTTAGCACAGCCCCGATTTTTTTCTATTGCCTGGGGGATCTCTTCTTACTTCATCTTTCTTGAGACCTGTCCTCTATTGAACTGTAGCAATATATATTTTTTTTTAGGTGGGGGAGGAGGGCGTTACTGGATGACAAAGCTAATATTTTTTGCCAAAAATAAATTCCATCTTGAGGGCGGAGAAAGTTGGCAGCGTGGAGCTTGATAGTCTGTGAAAGTATTAATCAAAAAGTAGATAAAACAATAACCTTGAATACATTTTTGCAGAAGATCATCGTACTCATTTAGGATGCAGCTCTTCTGTCTTGCAAGTCTATCTCCTCTGTACACAGCCTCAGAGCCACCCCGGGTATAGACAGCGGGGTCGGAAAGCCTCGCAGACCTGCATGCTGTGCCTCTGGGCAGGCGATATATGGCATCCACGGTGAGCACCTTGTGCCGGCCTCTGCTGCTGGGAAGGGCTTGCTCTCACAGAGGGAACCCAATAACTGGCGAGAAGAGAGAGGCCTTTGTGTACCAGTATCTACGTATCGTGCAGTGACTTGCAAGGCTTGAAGGTGACATTGAGAAAGTTTCCCACTTTCATGAGTGACTGAGTGGCAGATCTCTCTGGAGCCTGTGTGCTGTCTAGGTGGATGCCAGTGATGCTAAGCCCATCTTCTAGTGAGTGTCTGAGTATGGGAAGAAAGATGCACAGGTTGGACAGAGATTATTTCATTCAATAACATGAACCAGCATACACTGTAAGAAATTATTTGAAAACACACACACAGACCTATCACCTGCCTATCATCAATCTACCAAAGATATATTTACAGGAAAAAATATATATGCTCCCTCCTCCTGGGTATGTATATGCTTTTCCTTTGGAACAAATTCTTATTCCCTTTATAATCAGAACACAGCTAAGAATGTGTACTAGCATGCAAATTGCAGTATCTGAGTACTGGACAGGATTGCTGTTGAGATTTCTTTCCCTGAAAATCCACTGGAATCTGACTTACTTAGGGTAATGCAAGGAGTGCCAGCCCAACTACCTCCACCAGAAGCAGAGGGATAGCACGACCTACCATTGTGTCATTGTCATTTCGCATTGGGCTCTCAAATATCTGCAGCTCTCTGTTGTGCCTTGTCCAGTCAGTTGGACGTAGTAGTTGTCCAAAATGAGTTCTCTTAGGAACCGTGTATTTCACTGTATGTTAATTGTACATCAATAAAGAGAAATACAAATTGAAAAATCACATAAAATGTATTTTTTTAGGTCCCTGTTACTGTTTTGTTGACAGTATTGTACTAATTGGTTGACCTGGTCAGAAGAATACCTTATGGAAACAAAAATAGGTGATTTTAGTAATATTCCCAGAAGCCATCTCCCCCTCAAGAAACAGAAGTCCAAGAACAGAAGTATCCTGAGAAAAACCTCAGTGTCAGGGCAGAAGATGCTGAGCAAAGTGTTCTAGCTGATGAGACTGGCAGAATGTGAGGGAAATCCAGGTAAGAGGACGGGTGAGGGGAAAATGCTAGCGGGACGTAGGGCATGAGCTGGCCCTGGAACACTGAAGCGCAGAGAACAAGGTCTCTTACCTAGGATTGCTCCCATGCTATAAGTGATAAGATAACCTTAAAATTGTATCTCTGTGTCATTAGCACTGGATGATACCAGGCACATTTCAAAGGTGAGTAATTGACCCCAACACTGAAAATAAGAGCTTGTTCCTTAGGCTGCCTTCTTTAATTGCCACAGTGACGGGCAAATTGAGAACTTAATCAACTGTGTTTTCTCATATCTATTTAGCAGATGAATTAGGAAAATTAAACTGTGGTCCAACTATTATCTCAATCCTTCATTTTATGCCTGTCACTATGAGAGGACTTACACTGTGAGCTTATAGTACCTTTGAGTTTTGAAGACATTTCCACAGGGATGATCTCAAGAGATTTCTCTGCCAACCCCCAAGGAAGTCAGGCAGGAATAATTACTTTTCATGTGTTTGTTTTTACTTTAAAGGGAATAAAAAATGAAAAAAATTGTACAGAATTTTAAAGCAAGAAAATAGGAAATCAACAGTAGTTGTTATGTTGTGTATTGTCGTCAAAGCAGTTGACTGCTTTTTATTGTAAGAAAAATAATGTTTAGCAAACTCGTATGATTTTCTGGCAAATATTGAAGTAATCGAGACAAGAGAAGGTGATGCCTTGAAACAAAGTCGTAGCTGTGCATGCAGTGACAAATTCTGAACTGTAGCATTTGCTGCTGAACCGAATGTCAAGCTGAGAGAAAGAAACGGAGGTTACAGTGAGTGACCTTTGGCCTGATTGGCAGATGGTTGAAGTTCCTTTTAATGAAGAAAGACGGGCAGCAGGTACAAGATGTTTTGTAAGAGAGAAGATTGAGACTTGCATGTTGAATGCTTTTTTTTTTTAAGGTTTTTATTTTTATTTTTAAATTTTTTTTCTTGTTTCAGAACTTTTGTTTATTTATTTTTATGGCTGGCTCAGCTTGCCCTGAGGGCAAGGCTGGCGCAGCATGTGATGCCGGGGATCAAACCACGGTCCCTGCAGCCGCCTGCAGGTGCTTGAGATCACTGAGCCATCCTGCTGGGCCTCATGTTGAATGCTTTAAGATTAGTATCCAAATGGTGATACCCAGTTAGATGTATGAGCCTGAAGTGTACAAGATAAAGCTGAGAAGGGGATAGAGCATGGAAGTCTTCAGCTGGACATGGCTTTTAACATGGGAGGAGACAGAAGAGGCAGGGTGCTGGGGCTGAGGTCTAAGCTTAGGGCACTCCAGCAGTCTCAGGAATGATTCTGACTTCCTGCTCTTTGGGTTTCCCTTGCCTTGTTCTACCTCCAGCTATTCTGGAGTCCAGCAAGCCACATTCCCAGACTCTGCTTGCTCAGCTGGGCACCACTACCATTGGCTGGGCACTCCATGGGCTGCAGGGCATGGCTGTCCCTTCTGGAGCCCAGGAAGCTGTCTTTTGAAGAGCTGTTTCAGTGCTGGATTTGCAAGGTCCCAGAGGTATGTGGACCTGGATGTGGGTGCCTGGAAGCTTGCCAAACCAGTGCAGTATGTCCCAAATTTAATGAAGTCTTTCTCCTGGAGCCACCAACTCCCATTGCATTCACAAGCCTGGAACATTAGTGACAAGCACCACAGATAACTTAGAACTGTTCCTTCTCTGACCTTATCAGCTATGCTTATCTGTTTGACCTTTTCTTGAAACGATTATCCCCTGGGAGGTTTCTTCATCTCTCATTCAAAGAGACATTTGGCAACTGCAGCACCCGGGTTTGCCAGACCTGCCTAGATAAGTATCAGCCTAGCAGAAGGGCCTTTCAGCATTTACAGTGGCCTAGAAATAAGACTTTTTCTACTTCCCGGGAGAGCATCCGACCTATAAGCTACTCTAATGTGCACTTATATGGGATACCATACATTTGATTTATTGCAGCATTTGAAAAGATGGTATCTTCTGATATATTCTTATGATGTATTCTGATGATAGTATCTTCTGGGTATCTTTTCTGAAAACCCTTTGATCACAGGCTTCAAGGAAGTAAAACTCTGGCACTCGTGAAGTGAGGTGCTTATGCAGCAGTTGATAGCCATTTGATATTTAGCCAGGTTTTAGGTGAAAACGTGCATAAGACTTCTAGACAGTCGTTATATACTTGCACGGTGAAGGATGCTGAGAAGTGTGTGGATATGTAGCTAATACAATCGTGCACTCATTTTATTGTTTTTAAAATTATACCTTGCTTTCTTTAAATGTTAACTTTCAAAGATTCATGCAAGTATTAAGCATCAGTATATTATTTTCTTTTTGATCAGTATATTCTTTAGTGATTATTTATGTATTTACTTTATTTAGTTAGCTTTTGCTATTGGAGATTGAATCCAGGGCCTTGTATATTCTAAACATGAACTCTATTGCTCAGTTATTGCCCCTCCCTGCATCAAGTATTTATTATTGAAGTCGGGGAGGCCTTGTAGTGGCATAGAATTACTTGTTGGTTACACTTCTCCTCTTACAATAACATATTCAGATCTTCACAGATGGGCTGACCGTTTACTGGTAAACATCCATTTAAAAAGAACTTAAAATCAGTTGCTCGGGGCTGGGGAGATAGCTCCGAGGCACAAGTGCCTGCTGGGCAAGTGCAAGGTCGTGAGTTTGAACCCTGGTCCCACAAAAAAAAAAAAAAAAAAAAAAAAAAAAAAAAAAAAAAAAAAAAAAAAAAAAAAAAAAAAAAAAAAAAAAAAAAAAAATCAGTTGCTTATTCTGACTGTGTTAATGTCTCCTTTGGTTAGTAGATTGTGACTCCACGTTAGTCATCTTTAGTTTTCAGATTCAGCTTTCTGAAATGCAATAGTTTACAAAGTATAGAATGATTTGATATACTTATCACATTGGAATATTGTAACCCTCTGAAGTAGATGGGAAAATATATTTACTTGTTTTCCTTTGAAAGTAAGAAAAGTCAGAGGCAGTCAATTATCCTGTCCCAGCTATGCCATGAGAAACATCAACACCATCTTCAGAACTCCTGATCCCTGAGCCTCAGGAAAGCACTTTCTCTAATACATAGCTTCCCTGTTCAAGGTTCTGGATTTAGGTTTATTACTTAATTGGACCTGGCTTTCTCTTTAGAACCCCGGATGAAAAGTAGGTATGTTTTCTAGTGCCTACTGCCATTAATTTTCTTTTAGTGACATTTTCTTCTCATTATGAGTTTACATGCTTGAGAGTGAATGTCTTATCTAAATGGAAAAATGAGGCTGTGAATTTATAGGCTGATGTATGGGATAGAGGGAGGGTGTTTGGTGGGTGATGACAGGTGGGTGAGGGATGTGAGCTTGTGAGCAGGTGTGTGAGAGGGTGTGACGGAACACAGTGATGTCAGGCTGAGTAGCATTTCCTCTCCACAGGGTAATTTACTATGGGTCACTTGACACAGCAGGAAATGGGGAGTAGACAGTGTAAGAACAGCTGGAACACCTGGAGAAACCTTATACTTGGAGCAAATTGTGAACTGAACATCTTCATCTGGTTTGCTATGTAATATTGTGCTCTCTCTCTCTCTCTCTCTCTCTCTCTCTCTCTCTCTCTCTC
>PVJA010015667.1:0-14053 GCA_004027025.1 Myocastor coypus
CTGCAATTGCAGAACATTTGCCTCTATATGTACCTGCTTCCCCTTAGTCCAAAGAGAAGTATATTCTTTTCCTTTTTTTTTTTCTAAGCAACATCAATAGGGAGGTGGGTCATGCCCACACACTGTACTCTGTAGAACGATTGTGAGGACAATATGCAATATGTCAACTTTCAAAGAAAAGAAAGGGGAAAAGAAAAAATAATAATAATGTTGATTTAGAAGGAAAAAAAAGTATATATTTTTAGATTTATAATAATATTCCATAGATTAGCAAGTTAAAAGTATAACATGGTTAGGAGACACACAAGAGACCTGGAAAAGGCCAAAATAAATTTCTACAAGTGATAAGAACAGTGACTAAGGTGAAAACAATATCAGAATGGTATTAATAGTTGACTAAACCTACAGAAAAAAATGTTAGTAAACTTGAAAACAAAAAGTATTCAAAATATGTTTAATTATTTGATCAATCTTATATACCTATATGTATTAATCTAAACTGATCTGATGATGAAAATATGTAATATAACCCGTGTTAAATTTAAACAATAAAAAAATGAAGTACACAAAAATGTTAACAAAAATATACTCTACTATGGAGCTAGAAAACCACTTTAAAAATTTTAATCTATATGTATTTAAGCTCGTCTCACCAATCTAGCTCTGTGTTTTACGCGCTGTAATTAAGCATTTTTTTTTTCTGCTGGATGGTCAAGGGCAAGTTGAAGCAAGACCTGTATAACAAAATATTCTTTTTTTTTTTGTATCTTTCAGGGTCAAATCCCCTCAGGATTAAGTTTGGGACCATAGGCAGTACTTTGTATAACTGTTGTTAGTGTCAGCCTTCAGGACAAGTCACGGCCATTGCTTGGCCATTTTGCTTTCTGTGAAAGCCCGAGAGAATGTTTTTCTCTGGGTGACTCTCCTTAGATGCACCACAGTTCATTCATCCGTTTCCTCTGAGGTCCCATAATCTCCTTGACCAGCAAATTTGGGACACCTCTGAGTTGTAGGATATTACAGCACACGTTCCCTTATATCCTGTTGGGGAGAATCAGGCTATCTTAAGAAATGAAGTCCACATCTTTAAAAAATGTAAAGACTACAAACCTCCATAACCAATATGTTCAATGAACCACAACACATGAAGCATAAAAGGAAACTATTCACAAGTGATAAATAGAAAATCTTGAAAGTAGAAAGACATTAGATATATTACACATAGAACAAAACAGAATGAAATAATCTTTTTGTGTAAAACAATGCAAGTAAAACACAAGTAACATTTCTGAAGAGCAGAAAGAAGAAATGAAACTAGAAACAGAGGAAATCAGGAAGGAAGAATCAGGGAAAGGGTGGGAAGGAAGGCAAGAAGAGGACTAGAAAGAGAAAGAAGGAAAAAAGAGAGAAGAAAAAATTAAAAGAGAAATATATTAATAATAGATATGTTCTACAATAAATGAAGAACTTTCTCAAAGTTAGAGTGGATGGAAGGTCCAAGACCAAGGTGCCAACAGATTGAGTGTCTGCAGAGGAACTACATTCTCATTCAGTTAGAAGGTGAGCTTCTTTGCACACAATACAAGTGTTAAGATAAATCTCTGGAGTCTGTAAATGCACTTGTGAGAGGAGAGCTTTCTGAAGACCCTACTTCCTAATACCATCAACTAGGGAACTATAATTTCAGCATATGAAATTAGGATGCATATCTTTATGTTGTAGGCAGCTAAATTAGATGAAAACATTATAGGCAGTCAGACAGGGCCAGGCCCTGGAGGATGATATAGAAGACAGTGTGACTATGTAGCTTTGCAAGAGACAGACACACCTGCTGTGGGCCAAACCTTAAAGCAAAAGAGTAAAGAGATGCAGCCACCTGCGTCCTTTCAGGGGTGTATCAGGGATTGATATTCTAAATGAGTATCAATCACACTAAAAGAGCCTAAATCAGTCAGGACCTCAACCTCAACAGGAAAAGCCCTTATTCCATATTTATGCCCGCTTGCTCTGTGACTTGCTTCCCAATTTGATTCTGATTTAATCAATTTTACCTGAACGAAGGTGCTTGTAAACTCATTGGTCGATCATAGTTTTGTCCTACCTCATGCCCACCTAAGTGAGTTCATTTTAGGCCTGCCTTATCACATGGTTTTGTCCCATAAGACCCCTAAAAAAGACAACTTCCCGAATAACCCACCAGAGCATCCCCTTCTGTTCCCCTCTTGGAACAGAAGCTCTATTTCCCAATAAATATTCTATTCTAAACCTCCATCTCATTCCTAAAATTCATTCTTTGGTTTTAGAGAGCACAAATTCATCCCAGGTACTTTTCAGGTTGGAGATCAGTTTTCCCTGTATCATTTAGAGGTTCCCTATTGGAGGTCATCCAACCCAGATCAGTTTTTTCTTCCTGCATCATTTAGATCTAAGCAATTGCTCTTGAAAATAGTGTGCCAATTGTTTTTAAAAGGTTAAGTATACACCCATCATGCGGTATAAACATTCCATCACTTAGCATTCACTTGACAGAAAGGAAAGTGCAGGTATGTCCACATAAATATTCATTCACTAATGTTTACAAGCATTTTTCTTTTTTTCTTTTTTTTTTTTTCTTGTTTCAGTACTTTTGTTTGTTTATTTATTTATTTTTATGGCTGACTCAGCCTGCCCTGAGGGCAGGGCTGGCGCAGCATGTGGTGCTGGGGATCGAACCGCGGTCCCTGAAGCAGCCTAAGCTTTGATAAGCAGGCGCTTTAGACCACTGAGTCATCCTGCTGGGCCCCTACAAGCATTTTTCTTAAAAATCAACATTTTCATATAATCCAAATCTATGAACAGTAGAATAAATAAGGAAACTGTGACATATCCTTCTTGTGAATGGATACAGAGTCATAAAAAGAAGTGAACTACACTTATAAATGTAGATAAATCTTAAAATAATTACTTTTAGTGATAGAAACCAGATGCTTCCCCCAAATAAAAGATAACACTGTATGATTGCACTTATATAAAAGTCTATGGAAACCAAATTAATTTTGTTAGCATTCTCTAGAGAAACAGATTTAACATAAAATCATTATGTAGGGGATTTATGAATTAGGCTTACAGGGTCATAATTGAAAAACCCCCACTGATGTACTTTTGGAAAATGCAGGAACAATAAGCAGGAACACATCAAGCTTGCCAAAATTCAGAATTCAGACACTGGAAAATAACTATTTGGGGAAGAAAAGAGGGAGGGAAGTGCAAGCCCAGGATCCAAGAAGGATCTGATGAGAAAATAGAGATCATAGAGAAAATGAAGAGACAGAACACAACACAGAACAAAGAAGGGGAGACCTGCACTTGCTCCCCAGCTCCTGGCTTAAGAATGGAAGATCAGATCTACAGAGAAACAGGGAAAGTCCGTGACTCTAGAGGTCTCCAGGGAGAAATGCATCAGCGGAACAGAATAGTAGGTATTGTGTGCTACAACAGCTGGTGAGTGACTCCACTACAGTATCCCCTTGAGATAGTGATGGACCAGATACCATTTGACCAACTGAACCTGGGCTTAGTGTTCATCTCCCACAGTGACTGGCAGGGGGCAACCACAGGACACATCCAGGATCAGGAGCCTTGGTCAGTCTGCAAGAGACATTCGCAATGTTATAAGCTAAATGATTCAGACCTCAATACCTTGACCAGAACCCAGGCTCAGTGTGAACTTCTGTGGATTTGAAAGTGCCCGAAGCACCACCCTACCCTAAACCTACTGCAGGTTTGCTGGATTATCCAGTACAGATCTGAGCCCTAATTTCCTCCTTTGTTTATTAAGAAGAGCACAATTACATCTTAAAATAGATATTGTCACAAAACTGCAGTCTCCAAAAAATAATCACAGGCTTGAAATCACAGAGAATTTTCCCCCTGTTCACTTGTTTTGTTTTGTTGTATGTGTGTGTGAGTGTACGAACATTATTTTTAGTTGTTTTTGTTTTATGATATTTTTTCTTGCTTTCTCCTTCTTTTGTTCACTCATGCTTTCTTTTCCAGTCTACTGAGGCATGTTTTCAATTGTCCTTCAGCCTTGCTTCTACTCTTTCTCTTCTATTATTTCTCTATTTTCTCCCTTCTCCCTTTTAATTTTTACCCTAAGGGTAAAGTCAACTAAGGGAATATTTACATTGCATCATTTTATGAATTTTCTTAGATTTTGTTTATAACTACAAGTTTTATACCTATGGTTAAAATCACAAATTAAAAGTTACCACAGATTTCCATTTTCCAATCTGTGCTTGATGCTATTGTTTTTACCTGTTGTACTACTTTAGCCAAGGTGGCATAGTTGTCATGATCAGGTGACCACCTTTGTTTACCAACACCTAGATTGCCTGGGGCTCAGAAGCAATAACGTACTCCAGTACCAAAGAACTGAGTGAGAGAACAAATGAGCTGCAATCTTTCTCCCCTAATGACGGATGAGACAGAATCTGGGATACAGACTCAAAAGACAAAAGGGAGCTACATCTAACAAACATCTCTGATGGTAGACTTCTTGGCACTAGTATCTATCATAAGCAATTTATAACCCTCAACACAGAGAACAAACAAACAAAATGAGGAAATATGGAAGCAAATGTAATCTATAAAGTGAAACTCACTCGAGGCAAATCAAGAAGCATTGAGGTGGAAGAAATCAAAAGTCACCCAGCTGAATTTCTGAAATAGTAGCAACAAAAGTAACAAAATATAATAATAAATCTACTGACAAAAACAAAATGTAGCTAGTTAAAGAGATGATAAATATAATAAAAGTGGCTTATCAATGTAGAATACATACTGATAAAAATAACAGAGGAGCTTAGAAACAACATGAAAAATATGAATGTCCAACATAGAAAAGAACTGGATTTCATAAGGCAGAATCAGATAGAATCCTAGGAGGTTAAAGATTTCTCTGAACATATCAAAGCAGAATTAACCAATACAAAGACAGCATTAGATCTAGAATATATGGTTGCAGTTGGTGGTCATTATATGAGAAATCTAAAAGTATCAAGGGATCACAAAAATCAGTCAAACAGCTGGTAGATGAAGCAAAATCAGACTAGTATAAGAATAGTTAGAATAATGAAGGATCAAAGGACAGCACACAAGGCATAAAAATCCTGTCAGAGATGTAATATAAAACTTGCCATAGCAAAGAATTTTGATATACAAAGAAGTGAGGCATGTAGAACTTCAAATAGTAGGAATTAGAATAAAATCTATGCCATAGTGTACAGTAATCAAGAACAGACTGTCTTTAGGACAAAAGATTTCTATCTACAGCCTATAAAGAATTTTAAAAGCTAGGTCCCCAAAATTAAGAGACACAATTTAAAAATGGGCATCTGGGATGAGCACACATGCTTCAGATGAAGAAATGCAAATAGCAAATAAATATAGGGAAAAAAATGCCTAACATCACTGATCATCTGAGAAATGAAAGTTGAAGGAACACTGAGAGTTCATCTTATCCCAGAAAGAGTGTCTAGCATTATAATGTCAACCAATAACAAATGCTGGAAGGGCTGTCGGGGGGAAGGAAAACTCTTCTACTGTCAGTGGGAGTATAGAATGGTACAACTACTGTGGAAGTCATTGTGGAGATTTCTCAAAAAACTAAGAGTAGAGGTCTCATTCAACATAGCTATTCCAATCCTGGGTATTTTTTCCAGAAGAAGTGAAAATAGACCGCAGCAATATATGTACACCCATGTTTATAGCAGCACAATTTTAAAAAAGATAGATAAATAGATAGATAGATAGATAGATAGATAGATAGATAGATAGATAGATAGATAGATTTATTGATTTGGTACAGTGTCTTGCTATGCATAGTCATCTCTTGTCTCAGCCTCCCCAATAGTGGGATTCCAGGCACATACCAACACACTCAGGTTTGGCACAGGGTGGGGCCAACACTGAATGCAGTACCAGGGATCAAAGCATATCCTTACACTTGCCAGGCAGATGCTTAAATCACTGAACTATCTCTCTGCCTGGTGCCCCCTTTCTTAAAATATCACAAGGTTTGGTTTTTTGGGGATTTTCTTTCACACAGTGTCTCATTATGCATCTCAGACTCATAGTGAACCTCCTGTCTCAGCCTCCTCAAGGTTGGGATTACAGGTGTGTATTACCATGACCAGTTTCAGTGGCCAGTAAGGCACAGGGTCTGAACCATATGCAGCCCTAGGGATTGAACCTACGTTCTTGCGCTTGCCAAGCAGGTGCTTAGACTGCTGAGCTATCTCCTCTCCATACCCTACCTCCAGCAGCGCAATTTCTTACAGCCAAATTTTGGAAACAACCCAAATGCCCATCAATTGAGAACTGTATTTAAAAAAATGGTATTTTTACACTATGGAGTATTACTTGGCTATAAAGATAAACTCAAGGCTTTTATAGGTAAATGAATGCAGTTAGAGACCATACTCATAAGTGAAATAAATCAGACCCACCTGTGCAAACACCATATAATCTCCCCAGTATAAGAACTCAAAAGAGTACATAAAGTCTGTCAACAGCGCCCGATAACGCCAGATGAACTGATAATCCACTACTGTTGTGGACTACTGGACTAGATATATAACTTTCTCTTTGTGCAATGAAAAGATCTGTACTAATGAGGTTCAGACAAGAAATCATGCCTGCATCTTGTATTCTGAACAACTACGATGAAGACAACAGTATGCAATGTATTAACTACTGTAAAAAATTAATAATAACAATTTTTTTAAATCTGAATGGTACAATAGATATTGTGAAGATGAAAGAATATATTCAAAGGAAAGAAACAACTGAATGTAAAACACAGTGGAAGCAAGAGGATAATAAAAAATATACACATATATACATAAGTGTGATAGTTGATACATTGTGTCCACTGGAGGAAGCTTGGCTGGATGGGCTTGGCTGGTTCCGGGCTGTGGGGGTCCCATCCTGCAGGATGCAGAGGGCCTAGCCTAGGTTGTGATTGGTTCCACCCTAGGGCCAGAGGGCCACCCCAGAGTGACTCAGCACAAAAAGTGTATAAAAAGAGTTGAGGATAACTTTGTGAGATCAGCCCAGCCTGGCTCTGCTCTGGCTGCTTCCTGACTGTCCCAGCCCTTCTCTGCTTCCTTGAAGAAGTTCTTGTCTTTGGAGGAGCTTGATGTTCACAGCCACACTACCTTGGAGGAGCTCTACACCAAAACAGAATTTGGGAGAGTGAGGCTTGATGGATGCCACATCTGTTGCTCTTCCTCTGCTCTTCATTTTTTCTGCTGCCTTGGAGCCAGTGGAGTATGAACTGAAACCTCCACAAACTGTGAGCTATATAAACCTTTCCTTCCTTCATTTTGAGTTTCGGGTATTTGTCCCAGCAACAAGTAAAAAGTAACTAAGACAATAAGACAGCTTGGATAATTGTACTGTTGATTTCTGCTGGTCTGTTGAAAGGAGAAAGTAATGCTTAAATTGTTTCTCTTTCATTTTCAATTCCTTAATAATTTTTGGCCAATTGTGCATGCTTAAATCTGGTAATCTGAACAACAAATTTGAAGACAACAATATGCAGTATATCAACGACTGTTGAAATCCTATAATTTTGTTTAGTGAAATTCTGCATCATTTCCCTTTTTTTTTTTTAACTCTCTTTTTAAAAAAAAGACTGGAGATTAGACCCAGCAACCAGGCCGGGCATGTGAGTGACAATGCTCTGGGTCTGTTGAGAAAGCATTAGACACAGCAACCAGGCCTGGAAACCAGGCCCAGCATGTGAGTGAGACTACCTTGGGCTTCCAGAAACTCATTCAACCCAGCAGCCAGACAAGACATGTCAGTAACACCACCCTGGACCTCCTGGAAACTGATTTGACCCAGCAACCAGGCCTGTCATGTAACACTGCCTTGGACCCTCTGGAAACTCATTCTACCCAGCAACAAGGCCCAGCATGTGAGTGGAACTTCATCTGTTACACAGGGCCAATGTGGAAAACTGCAGCAGAAATCCCTGAAGAGAGGCTGAAGATATGACCTACCCAGCTGATCCAGGAGCAGAACACCTTGCCAGAGCGGCCCAGCAGGTTCAGCTCCAAGGTCTGCAGCAGGAAAGAGTGGAGCACAGCAGCTAGGCCCAAGCTGGCTACACTCACCTGGACAAGTTTGAACTTGATAGGACCAGATATGATGCTAAAGAAAGAACTATACCAAAGCTCTACATCAAATGTCAAAAGGAAGGACTATACAAAATGACAAATAGAAAGAGAAAAATATGCTCTCAGGCCCTGAGCCCACCCAGAAAAAATGTAAGAGAAAATATCATAGAAGAAATTGGGGATCAACGCCTGAAATCTCTGAAATAATAATGTCCAAAACAAAGAAACAACTACAGAGAGGTGTAGAGGAAATCAAATCAGAAATAACCTCTGAAGTAAAAAGAGGAATGATAACTCTAATGAAAGAAGACACTTTGAGAGTAGAAAAATGATGGAATACTTGAATGAGCAATATAGGAAAGTAATAGAAGGCATGGAGCAGATTCAAAATGCAGTACAGGAAATTAGAACCACAGTCACAAGCTGGCAAAACTGTTTCAAAGAAAGTGAAAATAGACTTTCAGACTTTAAAGGCACCATTTCAACCAGTGAAAATGTAAGAAAAGATTTCTAAGGAAAACTAGGATGCAGGAAAAAATGATTCACCATCTGCAAGATGATGCAAAGATGAACAACATAAGACTAATAGGCATCAGTGAGAAATAAGGAGACAATACAAGTGATATAAAATGAAAATGGGCAGAAGTAATAGCAGAAAACTTCCCAAATATGACGAAACAATTTGACATTCAGGAAGCGCAAGCGTATAGATTTCCAAATAGCATCAACCCAATTAAAGCCACACCCAGACATGTAATAATCAAGATCACAGAAAGCACAGGAACAGTATACTAAAAGCTGCTAAGGAAAAGAAAAAGATCACATCTAAAGGAAAGCCCATCAGAATAACGGTACATTTCTCTGTACAAACCATCAAGTCAAGAAGAGCATGGAGCAAAGCACTGTAAGTCTTGAAAGAAAAAATCCAGCCCAGACTAATACACCTTGTAAAACTATCTTTCAAATTTGATGGAGAAGTGAAATACTTCTAGGACAAAGAACAACTAAAGAACTTCACTATGACAAAGCCAACCCTACACAGACTACTAAAAGATATTCTAGAGAGGGATCAAAATGACCACAACTCCATGAATGAGACTAGAAAGAACCCATCAAATAGGGCAAACAGTTAAACACAGGAGAAAAAGTGGTATACAACAGCAGTCAATTTTTCAATTATTCTTTTGTATACAGCAGCAAAATATTTCCATCAGCATACTCTACAAATGCATTTCTCCTACACCCTATGGATCATGATTCTGTCTGAGTCTATAGGCTAGATATCAAGGAAAAAGCAGTGGCTCCGTCCCCCAAGTGATACCTGGCTACCAGTAAGGGTCATGGACACTGCCCAAGGAAATGACTTACTAGAACATAGTAAGATATCCTATGCCCAAATGTTTAGATGTTCCAGTCATATGTTTTACCATTCCAGTCTTTATGTTGTGTTTTATTTTTAGAAATTGATTTCTACCATGGAAACTTTTTCTTAGTTGACATTTTTGTATATACTAACTTATTCAAATACTATGGGAGAGGACCAGGAGATGGCTCAGTGGCACAAGCGCCTGCTTGGCAAGCACAAGGTCCTGAGTTTGAGCCCCCATACCACCAAAAAAAAAAAAAAAAAAGAGTCAAATACTGTGGGAGTACTTTGAATTGATTACAGATCTATACATATGATACACATTCTGACCTCTAAGTTGGACTCATGACTTGATGTGGATTTTGGAACATTGTTTTGAATATTTAATTTAATTTTAATTAATTAACATTTTGTTGAAACCAGCAGAGGAGCAGCCGCAGCCTGCACCCTCTCCCGCCCGCCCTCCGCCCACCCCGGGATCTCTTTCCCCCTTCCTCTTCCTCCTCCTCCATTCCCCCTTCCTCCCCCCCTTGCTCGCGGGGGAGCCCCCCTTTGCCTTCCCACCAGCCCCTATTGTTCTGCCCCTGGCCTCCCGCCCTTCCCCTTCCTACCGGCTCCCCTTTCCCCCTCAGTTGCCTGGTGCCTGCAGTTTTTGGCTTTGATCCCCACTAGTGACCGAAGACTTGACCACTTAAAAAGTCCAGCTCTCCATAGTATTCGACATGGACACTTGTGTGATTGAAGGTGGATTAAATGTCACTCTCACCATCTGGCTACCTATGCATGGGAAGGAAGTTGGCAGTATCATTGGAAAGGAGAATCAGTTAAGAAGATGCGTGAGGAGAGTGGCGCGCGTATCAACATCTCAGAAGGGAATTGTCCTGAGCGGATTATCACTTTGGCTGGACCAACTAATGCCATCTTCAAAGCCTTTGCTATGATTATTGACAAACTGGAAGAAGACATCAGCAGCTCTATGACCAATAGCACAGCTGCCAGTAGACCCCGGTCACTCTGAGGCTGGTGGTCCCTGCTAATCAGTGTGGCTCTCTCATTGGAAAAGGTGGTTGCAAGATCAAGGAAATATGAGAGAGTACAGGGGCTCAGGTCCAAGTGGCAGGAGATATGCTCCCTAACTCAACTGAGCGGGCCATCACTATTGCTCGCATCCCACAATCCATCATTGAGTGTGTCAAACAGATCTGCGTGGTCATGTTGGAGACTCTCTCCCAGTCCCCCCCCAAAGGGCGTGACCATTCCGTACCGGTACCAAGCCATCAAGTTCTCCAGTCATCTTTGCAGGTGGTCAGGACAGGTATAGTACAGGCAGCGACAGTGCGAGCTTTCCCCACCCCACCCGACCCACGTGCCTCAACCCTGACCTGGAGGGACCACCTCTAGAGGCCTATACCACTCAAGGGCAGTATGCCATTCCACAAACAGATTTGACCAAGCTGCACCAGTTGGCAGTGCAACAGTCTCATTTTCCCATGATGCATGGCAACACCGGATTCAGTGGCATTGAATCCAGCTCTCCAGAGGTGAAAGGCTATCGGGCAGGTTTGGATACATCTGCTCAGACTACTGCTCATGAACTCACCATTCCAAATGATTTGATTGGCTGCATAACTGGCCGTCAAGGCGCCAAAATCAATGAGATCCGTCAGATGTCTGGGGCGCAGATCAAAATTGCAAACCCAGTGGAAGGATCTACTGATAGGCAGGTTACCATCACTGGATCTGCTGCAGCATTAGCCTGGCTCAGCATCTAATCAATGTCAGGCTTTCCTCAGAGACAGGTGGCATGGGGAGAGGCTAGAACAATGCAGATTCATCCATGACCCTTCTGCTGTTCACCACCACCCATGATCCATCTGTGTAGTTTCTGAACAGTCAGCGATTCCAGTTTTTAAATAGTTTGTAAATTTTCAGTTTCTACACACTTTATCATCCACTCGTGATTTTTTTTTTAATTAAAGCGTTTTAATTCCTTTCTCTGTTCAGCTGTTTATCTGAGATCCATGTTTAGTTTTATAAGCTTCTCCCCCCTTTTTTTTTTGTTCGTTTGTTTTGGTTTCTGTGGCTCATGAATTTTTCTGCTTGTCATGAAAATGTAAGAGTGGAATATTAATACATTTCAGTTTAGTTCTGTAATGTCAGGAGTTTTTTTTTTTAAATTAAAAGATGGACTGGAAAAAAGCATTTTATTAATTTCTGAATTTTGTTTAATTATAATTTTTGTTTTATGACTCATACTGTATCTTTGGCTTACAATCTATTTATTTGACATGATATGATATTTTCTCTTAGTATTAAAAACTCTAAAAAAAAGGAAAAAATATATCCATATACACAAGAGTTAGGATATAGAGCTACTTTCTCTTAGTTCATTGAGAATTAAAGTTTGTACTAATTTTATTTAGACAACATATCAGGTCTTCATCTTGTCTTTTGAATACTATGAAGACAACGATATGCATTGTATTAATTATCATAACTATCCTAATTTGTTTTGAAACTATTATTATTTTATTTGTCATTAAAATGAATAAAAATGAAAAATAAAAAGGCTAGAAATTTAAAAATCAATAAAACAAAAATTCACATTTTAAAAAACCCAGAAGCTTAACACAAGAACAGATTACTGAAAACTCTTAGAAAAAGTAAACAGGGGCTGGGGAGATTGCTCTGTGGCACAAGTGCCTGCCTGGCAAGTACAAGGCCGTGAGTTCAAACTCCGGTCTGGTCCTGAAAAAAAAAGAAAGAAAAAGTAAACAAAGCACCTAAGGGAAAACCTGTCAGAATCACAGTGGACTTTTTAACACAGACCCTTAAGTCAAAAATAGCTTTGAGTGAAGTATTTCAAGCCTAAAATACAACAACCTCCAACCCAAGTTGATTTACTGTGAAAAATTTTTATTTTTATTTTTTTATTAATATTTACCGGGACCGGCGGAATGGCTCAGTGGTCTAAAGCGCCTGCTTGGGAAAGCTTGGGCAGCTTCAGGGACCGCGGTTCGATCCCCGGGCACCACATGCTGTGCCAGTCCTGCCCTCGGGAAGGGCTGAGCCGGCCATAAAAATGAGCGAATAAACAAATAAAGGTTCTGAAATTTAAAAAAAAATAAAAAAATATTAATATTTACCGTGAAAAATTATTGTTGAAACATTATGGAGAAATAAGATACTTCCATGATAAAGGACACTTAAATAAATTCATGACCACCAAACCAGCACTTCAAAAATTCTGAAGAATATTCTAGAAGAAAACAGAGAAGATAACAACTCCATGGTTCCCAACAGAATGAGCCCACTAAGAAAAGTAAGCAAATAAATACAAGTGACAGAGAATGAGCCAAGAAACAAGATCTAACACTATGCTACATACAAGAAACACATTAAACTAAAAAAGAAATTCAAAGACTAAAAGTGGAATGAAAAATTGGTACATGTAGCAGGAACCTAGAGTAAAGATGGTGTAGCTATTCTACTTATAAACAAAGTGTATTTCAAAACAAGACAGATCAGAAGAAATGAAGATCACTATACTCTTGTTAAGGGAACAATCCATGAGGAAGAGATGATCATTGTAAATATACATGCACCAGGCACCAGTGCATTAAATGATAAAAAGCAAACACTAATGTACCTGAAAAACCCAACAACCACTAATACAATTGTAATTGGGTACCTCAATAGCCCACTGTCACAAATATCTATTTAAATCTGTTTATATCTATCTAAACTAGACAGGAAACCAGCGAAGAGGGGGGACACTCACTCAGAAATCCCTTCCTGTCCCTCTCTTCAGACAGGAGCTTTTTTTCCCCTCAATAAATATGTTCTGCTTATTGCCTCTGGTTGTTCCTAAAATTCATTCTTCCATTTTAGAGAACACGAACTTGGGCCGGGTGTGGTGGCACACACCTGTAATCCCAGTACTTGGCAGGCTAAGGCAGGAGGATTGGTATGAGTTTGAAACCAGCCTGGGCTATAAAAGTGAGCTCAAGTCCAATCTGAACTGCATAGCAAGACTGTCTCCAAAAATTTTTTTTTAAATGAAAAAGAAAATCAGCCCAGAAATATCACAGATGAACCAAACCTTTGAATAAATGTACTTAGTAAATTTCTGAGGAGTGTTCCATGCAACAAGAAAATACACATATCACTATTTTGGACTTTCTCCAAAATAAACCATAGCTCACAGAACTTTCTTAAGTAAATGGAAAGGAACCGAAATTGGCCCGTGCATATTATCGAGTCATAGTACAATGAACTTAGAAATCAATAGCAAGAGAAAGCACAAAAACTTCTTAAATGCATGGAAGTTAAATGACATCTTCCTGAACAACCAGTGGGTTATAGATATAATCAAAGAAGAAATTAAACAGTTTCCACAATTAAGTGATAATGCCAGTACATGCCAGAATTATGGAATACAATAACGGAAGTTCTGTGAGGGAAATTTATAGTGGTGAATTCCCATATCAGAAAAAAAGAGCACACTCAGTGAATAACCTAA
>PVJA010015667.1:14153-45008 GCA_004027025.1 Myocastor coypus
AAAAAAAAAAAAAAAAAAAAAAAAAAAAAAAAAAAAAAAAAAAAAAAAAAAAAAAAAAAAAAAAAAAAAAAAAAAAAAAAAAAAAAAAAAAAAAAAAAAAAAAAAAAAAAAAAAAAAAAAAAAAAAGAAACAGAAAACTATAAAGATCAGAGCAGAAATTAATGCAATGGAGACTAAGAAAAAATAATACAAAGAGTTAAGAAATTGAAGAGTTTGTCTTTTGAAAGATTAAATAAGACAGACAGACCCTTAGCTCAGTGTATCAAAAAGGAAAGAAAAAACCAAAGCCCTTGCAATGATGGATAGAAAAAAAGAAAGAAATCACAATGTCAATGTGTTATGGCTTGTGTCTGGTTGTCCCCAAAGCCTCATGTGGTCATTAGGGCAGGCTTTATGAGATGGCCTGACCTAGGGTCTGTGCTTGATTCATTATCTAGTGCTAGGATTGGGAATATCCTAGGGAATATACCCTAGGATACATATATTCTAAAGGAGGAAATTAAGCTTGCTCCTCACTTTTGCTCTTGTTGCTTTTGTTGTCTTTCATAGTCATGAACTGATGTCCCTGTGCCGCACCATGCTACCCTGGAGCTGGCTGAATAGAGACTGAAATCTCCACTGTGAGCTAAATAAATTTTTCCTCCCTTAATTTTGAATGTTTGGTATTTTGTCTTAGCAATGAGCGAAAAGTAACTGATAAGTTTGCAGACCAAAAAATTAGAGGAAAAAGAAGGGTTACAAGGATAATCAATATTTTGGCCTTGGCCTTTCAAGGTCAATGAGGACTCAGGACATAAGAGAACCTGTACTGTAACATACTGTAGCTCAGTGGTGTCCCAAATTTTCTGTTTAATTATGATTATGGAGTCATGGAAGAAAGTGAGCAATGATGTATAGTGTGCCTATGAAGAGTCACCTAGAGAGAAAACATCCTCTCAGGCTTTCACAGAGAACAAAGTGGTCATACAATGGCCATGACTCTTCCAAATGGTTGACGCTGACAAAAGATCTATAAGGTGCTGTACATGGTTTCAGGGGAAATCCTAAGGGGATTTGACTGACTTTGTCAGATGCAAAAATGACATTTTTTTGTTATACAGGTATTGCTTTATCTTGGTGTTAACTGTCCAGCAGAAAAATTTAACCATGAGGTATAAAAGGTAAAGCCAGATAAGTATGGTGATCTGAAAAAGGCTCAAGTCAACAACTTCTGACATTGCCAGTTGTGCTGATAACCTATTACTATTACGGACTATTGGACTTTTTGGGGTTATTTTGCTGAAGACATGCACCTATGATATTTGAATGGCAATGGAGCACCCATCTATGACAAAACAAAACAAATAAGGGAAATATAAATGAAGAACCCTTTTGTAGAGAAAAAATATACATATACATCTGTATATACAAAATAGGATAAATATAAAGCTACTTTCCCTTAGTTCAATGAGAAGATTTGTACTAAGTGTTTAGACAAGATATCATGTCTGCATCTTGTCCTCTGAATAACTACACAAAATCAACAATATGTAATGTATTAATTATTGTAACAGTCCTACTAACCTGTTTTGAAACTGTCTCATTGCTATTTGTTTCTCATTAAAATTAATAAAAAATAAATACATTTGCAATTTCAAAAAAGAAAGAAGTAAGACAGAATAGATCTTGCAGAAATCAATGCTCCTTTAGTGACCTACATGCTAAGATGGAAAAATCAGAAGAAATGGGCAAATTCTGAGATATATAGGAATTGCCAGAACTCAATCAAGAAGATATAAAAGTTATTTATAAACCAATATCAGTCAATTAAATAGAACACATAATTTAAAACCTATCAACAAAACTCTCCCTCAGTTTTCAGCCTATGTCAGTACCAATCTACTATGTGGCTCTTACTCAATGGAAGCTGATCTGAGACACTTAAAAATCACAATAATCTGTAGCAGCAGAAAAAGATCAGAATAAGAGAATCTGAAAAAGCAATAGGCTACAACTCTTTGCTCTGGGAAGCTATCTTCCCTAGTTGGACTTAGGAACCCTTGGTTCCCCAGTAGTTATAAATAAGGTTTAGTGTCTTTACTTTCACTGTGGGTTGCACTGGGAGTGGTAGACTGAAATTAACTTGGTGAGATTCCAATAACATATCTTTGGGATTAAAAATATGGACTTCTTGGACTGAAATGAGAACCTGGAGGAGGCTCCTACAGCTGGTGCTCAACATGGCCAGAATGAGTGACCTTCTCAACACAACGACCACTACCAAAATTTTGGGCAGGCGATCCACTGCACCTTGCATGACCAATTTAGAGACTTAAAGTTATTCCACCTATCCATGATAAAAAATGCCTGGTGTTCTATTGAAGTCTGTTAGACAGAACCTCTGGAGGCTATCTCTGACTGCTGGTCAACAACTATGACCCCTTCCTGCCTGAAGAAACCAAAGCAGTCATCGCTCATGGTTCCCTCATGGCAGTTCGGGTTACTTCTTCAGAGGTGGAAATGTAGGCAGCTGAATTAGACATAAATATAGGCACTCAGACAGGGCCAGGCCATCAAGGAGACAAGGCGATTTTGCAACTATGGGCAGACACTCCTCCGCTATGTGGCCACAACACACCAGCTTCTTCAAAACAAAGAAGGGGAAACTACGGAGGACTTCTTGAACAGCTCACCTTGAAAGAAGAGCAACTGTCTCCATTTTAGCTGAGCACCAGACCCCAAAAACATTAGGTACTCTCTCAATAGCATAATGCAAATTACTTTCTCTGCAGATGGCAGAGGTAAATGTAGGCCACCTACCTAGCTCAGCTCACAGTACTCACCTACTTCCCACAATTCTCAGTCATTCCTCCTCAAGCCACTCCTCCTCCACTGAATAAAACCCCGGGTACAGGCCTGGGTCAGCCTCTTTGTTCTGGAAAGCCATCTTCATAGTTGGACTTAGGACCCCTTGGTTCCCCGATAATTATAAATGTTTTAATGTCTTTACTTTTGCCATGGGTTGTACTGGGAGTGGTAGATTGGAACTAATATGGTGGGGTTTCAATAACATATCTTTGGGATTACAAATATTGACTTGGACCGAGACGAGAACCTGGAGGGGACTCCTACACAAATCACTGTATATTAAATACATTTTACAATACAAAAAAATAATAAAAGACAAAAAGCAATAGACTATAAAGAGACAAAATGAAACACTTGAGCAATGTGGAGTCAAATTCTATACTTTAAGCTGTGCACTTTAGTATATGCCAATTATAATAATTATAGAGATAACTTTGTTTTTAATTTTTACTGTGTATTTATTTGTTTTTCTTTGTTTCTCTTTAGGACTGCAAGGTTGAGCCAAAAAAGCCCAGAGTTGTATCTGCATTTTTTTTTTTGGGGGGGGGGGGTTAGTTCATTTCTGAGAACACATCTTGCTAAGTTGCCCAGGCTGACCTAAAACTATGATCTTCTGCCTCAGCCTTTTACATAGATGGTATTAAATGTTCTACCATGTCTGTTTAGTGATTTAGAACCCATAAAGTAGTCAGTATTTACAAATTTTGTTAACCTAATTGATTAATAGACCTGTGTCCAGTCTCTGTTTTTTATTTCAACTTCCTCATTAATTTTATCTTGCTGATACAACATTATTTCATTTTTCTCAGGAAAATCCTTCCTGCTAGAGTTTATCAAGGTTTGCTGAGCCTACAGGCCAAGTTGTAAAGCTCTGTTTCTTCATTTGGATAAATGTGTGTGGCAGAATTTGCTGTGAGGCATTCTCCTTTGAGACCGGATAAAGAACTCATAAGGAGAAGCCGAACACCATTTCTTACACAATTTTAACTAAAAGCAACTGCTAATATTTATTTATTTGTTTGTTTGTTTGTTTGTTTGTTTGTTTGTTTTGTATTTTAGAGAAGGGTCTACAGGGTGTTCAGGGTCTCACTACTAGATTGGGCTCGTAGTTATCCACCTGTTTACAGCCTCTCAAGAGCTGGGATTACAGGCGCACGCCACCACGCCCAGTTTCAGTTGCCATCTCAGCTTGCCCCTGAGGCAGTGCTGGCTCAGCAGGCCCAGCTGATTTTTGTTTTAAAAGAACCTAGAAACAGCTTTTTATTTTATTTTATTTTATTTTATTTTATTTTATTTTATTTTATTTTATGTACATAAAAGTCAGCGAGAGTTGTTTTGCATCCTGGAGGTGAAGAGATTGTAAAGGCTAATTTTCTAAAACATTTTTTAATGATTAAATGGGTGTTCAACCTGTTTATAAGTGTCATTACTGTTCCTTTGACCAAGAGTATTTAAAAATGAGGAAAAGAGTGGAAATATTACTCCTGACCAAGTGGGAGACAGTGGGAACTTGCTAGAATTGGAGGTTTCTGGTCCGTCCCTGAATGAGTCACAGTCAATAATAGTAGTTAGCTGAGTTAGATCATTTTCTATCGTCTTTAAAATAGAAAAATAAATCTAGAGCAGCTTCCTAAGCTTCTAAACCTCAGCTTCATGTTACAATGACCTGAAGAACTTTGAAAAAACAACAGCTGGATCTCCGGGCAGACCCATCCAATCAGAATTCCTGGGTGTGGGGGTAGGATTCCTAGCAACTGGAATGTTTTTAAGTTCCTCAAGAGAACTTATAACAGCTAAGGAAACAATGCATGAGCAATTTATTCTTTGGCTACATAGTTGTACATTTTACTGGTTTGGCTTTGTTTTCCAGGGACAATCACAACCTTAGGAGAAAGTAGTCAATCTCTCTTCCTGTTTCACCATTCCATCTCTTATATCCTTGTTGTCTATTTGAGCTGTCTTTGACAGGAAGACTCTCTCTCTCTCTCTCTCTCTCTCTCTCTCTCTCTCTCTCTCTCTCTCTCTCTCCGTGTCTGTCTGTCTGTGTTTCTCTGTCTCTGTCAGTCTTTCTCTGTCTCTCCCTTTCTCCCTGTCTCTCAGTCTCTCATTGTGTATCTGTCCATCTTTCTCTGTCTTCCTGTCTCCCTGTCTCTCTGTCTCTCTTCCATCCTCTCTTTCTTTCTCTCTTTATCTGTCTCTATTTCTGTCTCTCTATCTCTTTCTGTCTCTCTGCTTCTCTCTTTTTTTCTTCTCTCTCTCATTTCTTTTTTTTAGAATTTTTTATTTTTTTATTTAATTTTTTTTCTTGTTTCAGAACTTCTGTTTGTTTTTTTATTTATTTTTATGGCTGGCTCAGCCTGCCCTCAGGGCAGGGCTTGCACAGCATGTGGTTCCAGGGATCAAACCGCGGTCCTTGCAGCTGCCTGCAGGCGCTTTAGACCACTGAGCCATCCTGCCAGCCCCTCTCTCTCATTTCTGAGTAGGAGTTTGAAAAAAAAAAAACTCTTTGTTTTAAAACAGTGATTCACAAACTTTACTATACCAAAATACCATGTGGCCTTCTAAACCCTGGATTGCTAGGTTCCTGCCGTTGTCTTTGATTTAGAAGCTATTTGCTTTGACTACAGAATGTGCGTCTAACAAGTGATGTTGATGCTTGGGAGGTGATGGAGTTCATTTTAGAAAGAAGAATTTAATGTTAGAAAATTAGAGGTAATTGGATTAGAGATGTGTGGATGCAGATTCAGGCTTGCTTAACTGGGTTAGTCTATTGATTGGCTAACATTGTTCTGGGTGAGCGTAACAGGAAGCTCACCCTGGCTGTGGGCGGCATCCTCCATTGGCCTTATGGCCTGAGTGCAATTGAAGGGAAAGGTGGAGAGCACATTGCTGCTGCCTGCTGCTCACTGACCTCTGTCTGCCACATCATGGACTGTTTCCCCTTTGCTACAGCTCTTGTCCTTTCCTTGAGATTATCTGTCTATGGACTGAAACCTGTTCAAGCTGTGACTAAAATAAATCTTTACTCCTTTCACTTGTGAGTGTTGAGCATTTTGTCTAAGCAAAGAAAAAAAGAAATTAAAAAAGATGTTCATTAAAAAGAATGTCATATTGTGCTAAAATCAAGTTTCAAGATACTTTCAATGGACTGAAATTCCATAATACATATATTTTTCACATAGTGAAATCAAACAAGAAATCAACAAAAAATGATAAAAGTTTTCAAATTAATCAATGCATATTATGCAGCATATGAGTTAAAGGCAAATTTAAAAATGAAACTGGGACATATTTTAAACTAAATCAGAATAAAAGATTGCCGCTGAAATTAGAGTTAGAAACTTGTCCTGCAGAAACAGCAATTCCTATAGAGACGTGCTGGGAATGAAGAAAATAGGCTTTAATGAAGATGCCATAAACCTGAGAAAAGATCATCATTTTAATGTTTTAACACCTTCCCCATTAAAGGGAATAATCTCCATGAAAGGGAATAATATTTATATGAGAATCAGTTTAGGTGGCACTGCAAAAGTCAGAGTTTCTCTGAAGACTGAGGGGCAAAGTGTGATGTTAGTGCCACCTGAGGTGTTTGACTCCTTGTGATGCCATTCTTTTATCTCTGGGGACAGATGTCCCTTTGAGTCAGTTATGTGGTCAATAACTAGCTCCTGGAATCATCTCAGAAAACTGTATCCCTACTCTTAACTGTAAACCTAACTCTAAAATGCAAAACCCCAGCCGGGCGTGGTGGCACACACCTGTAATCCTAGCACTTGGGAGGCTGAGGCAGGAGGATCGGTGTGAGTTCGAGACCAGCCGGGGCTACAAAAGCGAGTTCAAGGCCAGCCTGAACTGCACAATGAGACCCTGTCTCAAAAAGACAACAAACAAACAAACAAACAAACAAATAAATAAATAAATAAATAAATAAATAAATAAATAAAATGCAAAACCCCAGTTCTTGGGTACTTGAATCCCAACACTACTCCTTACCCTAGCTCTAACCCTAAAAAGCAGCACTAGTACTCAGATCCATGCACTCCAACACAGTGCCTAACCCTAAACGGAGAATCTAGCACTACCCTCAAAACAAACTTTAACCCTAACTTCAAACCTAGCTCTAAAAAAGATAATTCCAACCCTTGGGTATTCAAATCCCAGACCTCTCTTTAACACTAAACAGATCTAAATAGTAAAACCTAACACTTGAGCACACGCATCTGAACCCTTTCCCTATCCCTAGCCAAAATGAAAAGATTCTACAGACTAATATTCAAGCACTTATACTCCAAAACTGCCTATCCTGACCCTCACCCTAACCATAGCCCTATCTGTGGACCTAATCACCCAATACTTGCATCTTAACACTTGCCCTACCCCTACCTCTAGCTGTAGCCCTAAACCTAACCCTAACCTATCTGGGTATCCCATACCCCAATACTTAGGTACTTGAATCCCAATGCTACCTCTGTCCCTAATCTTAAATCTAACTTTAATCCTGAACCTAACAATAACCCTAATACTATCTGAGCACCAATCACCCAGTACTGATGTACCTGCTCTCCAACACTGCCCACATCCTTAACCCTAACTCTAAACCCAACCCAAATCCTAACCCTTATCCTTAATTTATCCGCAAACCCGTCTTTAGCCCTCACCCTAAATCTCACCTCACACTCAGTACTCAGGTACTTGCATGGTAACGTTATCCCTGTGTCTAACTCTTATTCTACTCTAACCTGGTACCTTGCACTCAATATTCAGGTATTTCTACCTAACCTCAAAGTTAATGCTAACTCTTAACACTTCCAATGTATCCCCCACTACAATACTAGTGTATCTGTATCTCAACATTGTCCTGTCCCTACCCCTGTGCCTAAGCCTAGTCCAAACCTCAACACTATTTTTGTCCCTAAACAAATCACTAACCTTAACCGTAACCAGGTAGCCCACAGACCTATAGTCTGGTACTTATGCCTCAACACTATTCTTTTTCTTTTCTTTTCTTTAAAAATCATGCTATTCCTTTTCCTAGCCTGAATCCTAACCTTATTATCCATGCACACCCCAGTATCTCGGGACACAATACTCCAGCACTTGGGTATATGGACCCCAGTACTCTCCCTATCATCCATGACCTAACCAATATGATACACCATGGCCCAAATGTGGTTACTTGCACCCAACTGATGTCCCTATTCTTAATATTAACCTAAACCCTAAATCTAATACAATCTGGGTCATACCACAGTGTTTTAGTATATGCACCCCAACTCTATCTCTATTCCTATAGGTAACCCTAACCCTATCTGGGGGGTGCACACTTCAGTATTCTAGTATTTTCATGTCAACATTGTTCCTATGATCAACCCAAACTCTAACCTTAATTTCAGTCCTAGCCCTAATAATAACACTAATGCTATCACACTAATACTGCTGTATCTGCACTTAAACACTATCCCCATCTCTAGCCCTAACTCTAAACCTAACCAAAATCCTCTCAGGTACCTCATAGCCCAGAACTCAGTTCCTTTTATCCCAACAAAGTCCCTAGCCATTGCCCTAACCCTGTCCCTGTCCCTAACCCTGTCTGAATACCCCTCACCCGAATACTCAGGTTCTTATACCCTAACACTATGTATATACCTATCACTATCCATAACCCTATCTCAATCCTCAAACCCCACACACCAATATGCATCTACCTGCACTTGAACACTAAGTCTCTTCCTATCCCTAAACATGCCCTAGCCCTAACTGCATAACCTGCACCCCAATACACTATTGCACCACAACTCTATCCCTATCTACAGCCCCGACCCTAAAACTAACCCTAATCTCACTCCCTAATATTGACATGCTTGCACCACAGCTATACCTAAACTAACCATAAGCCAATCCCATTCAGGAACCCAGCACCACTACTTGCATAGTTCTTGTGCAGCTTCACTATCATTTTCCCTAAATCTATGCAGTACCACACTTGGACATTTGCAACCCCACACTGTCCCTATCCCTAACTCTAACTCAAACCCTAATTCTCTCCATCCAACCTTACTCCACCACCTGAACACCTGCAACCCAATACTAGCCTGATCCCTAACCCTAACCTTGACCCTATCCCTACGTAGGTATCCCACACCCCAATAATCATGTGTGCATACTGTAACTACCCTTAACTCTAATCCTAATACTGACCCTGTGCAGGTATTCACATGCCAGAACCCAGGTTTTCCCACTTCAACACCATCCTATCCCTGAAACTACCCTAATACTGTATGTGTACCCTGCAACCCAATATTCATGTACTTATACCCGAGGACTGTTCCTACCATTAGATATAACTCTAATTCTATCCAGTTACCCCACAGCTCAATAATCAGGTGCTTCTGCCCTTGGCTGACTCTTTCCCTAACCCTCAGGCCAACCCTGTCCAAAAACAGCCAAAGTGTAATGTATACCCAGGCACTTGCCTCCAACTCTATCCCCATCCCTAACCCTTACCATAACCCTACTCCTGCATCTGGATCCCTGTGTTGCATCCCGATGCTATTTACAACGCTAACCCAAATGTTCACCCTGTCTTGGTGGCTTGTATGCCAGTTTTTGAGTGCATGCACTCCAACATGATTTTTTTTTTTTTTATCCCTATTCAGGTAACTCGCATCCTTATACTTGGGTACTTTCAGCCCATACTTGGGTACTTTCAGCCCAACACTACTACTGGACCTAGCTCGGCACCCCACGTACCACTACTCAGGCACTTTAACCCCAACACTATCCTTACCCTTACCCTCACCCCCTACCCTAAGTCTGTCTGGGTACCACACAACCCAGTACTTGAGTCCTTGTACCCCAATACCATCTGTTTCCCTTCCTCTCTCTGCTTATCATGCAGGCGTAGATTTGGGTACTTGTAGCCCTACACACTAACACTATCTTCACCCCTAACCCACTTCTCTGGCACCAAATGTGTCCTAGTCACTCTCTCATTACAAAAACATGATGTCCAATACAGTCAGTGGAAGGGAGGGGAGGTTATTCAGGCTTCTATTTATAGTCCGCAGTGGGCTGGCTCCAGGCAGAACAATTTGGCAGAGGGGCAGAGAGAAAGAAAAGCTGCTTTCATCATGAAGGCTAGGAACCAGAGAGATAAGGGAGGAGCCAGGGAGGGAGATCTGCCCTCCCAGGCCATGTTCCCAGTGACTGACCTCTAACATGCTCAGTAGTAAGAGCAACTCTGTTATCTTGCCCACATAATTCAATCACTTTCCAAAAGCCCCACCTCTGGGATCTTAAGGCTCTTGGGTGGACACTAGATATAAACCAGAACTATGACCCCTCGCGTTGGGTTATATATAGTTTGCATAAAGAAATGTGCATGACCTTCTTCGGTGCTGCAGGTAGAATGCGATGGTGTAGATCGCAATGCTTTCCCACAAGCCCCATGAGTCCACGGGGTGGTTTTTGAAAGGTGCTTAAATCATGGGGGATGTCTGGCCTGTTAGGAGGTGGGGTCTGGTCAGAAGAAGCCAGTCACGGAGCAGGGCATGAAAGGTAGATTTCTTTTCCTGACCTCTCCCTTCCCTTTGTTTCTTGTCCACCATAATGCGCGCAGCACTCTCCCACTACGTGCTCTTCCTGCCGTGCTCTTTCTGCTGCAGAGTCCACCAACTGTGGGCCGAAGCCATGTGCTAAGTCAGCTTCTCCTCCTTAAACCTGTGGGTGTTGGGTATTGTGCCTCGGTGGGGAGGAAAGTGCCTAAAAGGACCTGGCTTAATTTACATTCAGCCTTGCCCTCTCATGTGACGACTTAACATGTGACAACTGGGGTGGGCGTCATACGCACAAAACTGATCTTGCTCCTGTTTAAAAGCTTTAATGCCCTATTGCTGTTCTAAAGTAAAATATTAAAAGGTTTTGATGAGATAGCATTTGACCCCTGCGCCCCACCTAGCACTGTTTGCTCACTCCCTTTGTCGCATACTGGGCTTACTCATCTTGCTCCTGCCTGCCTGTCTGCCTGCCTGTTGCTTTCACACTCTTTTTCACTTTTTTATACCGGGGATCAAACTCAGAAATGTGTGCTTGCTGGGCAGGCGCTTATGCCACTGATTCACATCCCTGGCTATCTTCACCCATTATGTACTATCTTCCAGAATGCTCTTTCCTGTTTTTCCCTTTGCCTCTTTAATGCATTTCCTTTCTTCCAAGTTACTGCAGCTTGGTATATCATGCATTCGTATTTTTCTGGAGAGAAAATTCTATATATACATACAACAATTATATAACATATGGAGTTTTAAGTCATCCATTTAAAAGGTTATCATTTTTTAGTTTGATAAATATGCTCAGAAAGAATTAAAACTTACAACTTTTAATGGTCATACTATAGCCGAAGGTGTCATTCCCCCCTCCACCAAGACAGTAGACTCACATTTCTTAGTTGCCCAGGTAATAGTTTCAATTCCAGTTCCAGTTGTTTCCGGTCTCTTAGAAACAGCTGGACATTGTGATGCACAGCTGGTCCCTGTGATGCACATTGTATAAACCAGTCCCCAGCTGACCAGCCATTCTGCCTCTGTACTTCCTGCCTACTCATCCCATATCTGCCCTACACCACCAGAGGTCAAAGTCTGTTTTGGGAATTATCCCAGTTAGTGCCCATCAATGCAAATATATCCACCTCTAAATCCTGGGCGTTGTTTCTGCTTGCTGTTGCAATGCCTTTCTGTTTTATTTGGTCTTCCTTTTTATATATATAATTGAAATATACAACTTGTAAATATTAGGCTCACTTATCAGAACAGGAGCTCCAGTAGTTTCACTTATCAATAAATTTCTAGCTCATAGCACAGTGCTTGTCATAAAGTTGGTACTTAATAAACACATGGTAAATGAGTGACACAAAAATGAGACAAGTGTGAACATCTTGCACTGCATTCTATTCCTGCTGTAACAGATTGCCACAGATACAGTGGCTTGAACATGACAAATTTACTGTATCACATTTTTAGAGACCAAAGGTCTCAAGATCAGTTTCACTGGCACAAAATCAAGGTGCCATCAGATCTATTTAGAGATCTAGGGGAGAATCCTCCTAGCTTTTTGCAGCTTCTGGTGGTTTCTTCTTCTGACTCACATCCTCCACTCCTCTTGGAAGACCTTTACCCACATCTCTGCTGAGTTGTCACTCTCACACTGATTCCTCCTCCCTGAATCCTATGGACTCTTGTGCATATGCTCAGTCCCCCTGCCTAGCCCACAACCCTCTTCCTTTTCTCAAAGCCTTGAGTTCACTCACATCTTCAAAGTCCTATTCGCTATATAAATTAATATAAAAGAGTCCAAGCATCAGAATGTAGAATATTTACGGGGTTGCTACTCAGCACTACTGAAAAATATGAAAGAGTCAGATCTAAGTTGGAAGAGGAAGGCCTGGGGAGATAGCTCAGCAGTCTAAGCATCTGGTGGGAAGTAGGAGGACCGAGGTTCCATCCCTGGCACTGCATGCCATGTCAGCCCTGTATGGAGCAGAGCACTGAAAATGGATGTGATGGTGCATGCCTATAGTCCCATCGCTGAGGAGGATGAGACAAGAGGATCACTATGAGTCTATAGTGATCTTGCTGCATAGTGAGACTCATAACCAATAAATACATAAAAGATTTTTTAAATGGGAAAGTGAAAAATGGACCATAAGATGTGACCTAACAGTCAAGGGACTTATGGATCAGGCCTAGTATGCCAGTGTCCTAGCAATGAGATCCTAAGTAAGTCCCTTTATTCCTTCAGACCTTCTCTGCAAAACGCCAGGGATAAAGCTAGTGATTTACTACAGCCCATGCATCTAAGTTCCCAGGAGCTATAGGCTGTCATAGGCGTTTACTTGGGCCTCACTCAAGAATTCCCATGCTGCCTGTGACTTCAGAAACACAAACATATCCAGGAAAGATTTCAGAATCAGATAAGCGGCTTCTGGCTGCTAACGAGAATTTCCTCCAGATCTCCGTCACACCCTGATCTTAATTTGAGGGAGAAGGAGGACAGAGAAATAGACTATATAGCCTGACAGCTTCCCCCTTTTTATAGTTTGTTCAAAAGCAAATGTACATGCAACAGCCTTGAAACTTAAAAACTGAAATCTGGAACAGCCCACCAGCTATTCCATAACTGCCTATTGCCCACCCACCCCTTAAAATGAAAAGAGAAATCAAAGAGCTAAAATGATTGCTCATGCATCTGGCACACATCTTTACATTCTTGATAGCTCAGCCCTGCACAAGACTAAACAAAAAATACAGTCAGAGACATTACTGAATTGCACATTAATGTAGATTAAAGTTCCAGAAAGAATTGAAGACTGTTATAATGGGCCTGTTAGCTTAGCTCAGTACTCAGTTAAGAGACAGCGTGATTGGGGTTGGGGAGACAGCTCTGAGGCACAAGTGCCTGCCTGGCAAGTGCAAGGTTGTGAGTTTGAACCCCGGTCCCGCAAAAAAAAAAAAAGAGCGTGGTGAATACAAGTCAAGTTGAATGAAGGTCCTGCAGTACTCTTCAGGAAATCTCATTTGGGGCTGACCAAGCATATACATTGTCAGAGGAGGCTAGAAGCACAGAGATGGCGCGGTGGGGTCGGGGATGGTGGAGCTGGGGTGAAGGTACCAAAATTTTAAACCAGAGACTTTTCTGTGTGCCTTATGCCTCTTTGAAACTTTGTAAAACTTGGAAATAAGAATGCAACAAAATAGATAAAACTTAACTTGATTTTTTTTTTTTTTTTTTTTTTTTTTTTTTTTTTTTTTTTTTTTTTTTTTTTTTTTTTTTTGTCTTTTTGAGACAGGGTCTCGCTATGCAGATGAGGCTGGTCCTGAGCTCACTTTTGTAGCCCAGGCTGGTCTCGAGCTCGCACCAATCCTCCTGCCTCAGCCTCCCAAATGCTGGGATTACAGGCGTGAGCCACCACGCCCGGCTTTTAACTTGATTTTTAAAAAGTAAAATGTGATTGTGAAAGCGAATCCGAGGTCGAGGTCGCTAGAACAATGATAAGGCACGCACAGAAGCACCCATAGCTTGAGTTTATCTTCAAGACCTTATCAGTAGATTCGTTTGGTTTTTACTAGGGCCCTTGCGCCCTCTAGCGGGAAGACAGCGTCTATAGCAAAGTGTTTTCTTGGAAGGAAATACACTCTGGCTTTGGAATCATGGTTGTCTCCATGTACCCATCACGCTTTGAGCACCTTATTTCGTTTTTACTAAGTGTTCTGTTTTTGGTACTACTCTCCTCTGTTTTCAAAATTCACCTTTTAATCTCCGTGACCAAGGCCAGAAACTGAGGTGTGAAAATAATTATACTTACAATGTTTTTATTTCAATAGTAAACATTGCAAATTCCATAAAACCATCCTTAAAAATATAACTTACACTAGAGCAGTTGACCTGGCATTTAAACAAGCCACAATTTAAGAAGTAATGCAAATGGCTTCCAATCATCCCTGTAAAATGCCTTAGAATTTATTGCCTTTAGTCTGGAAAACATCAGCTAGAGCCCTGATTTTAATAGTAGCGAAATAGAGGAAATAATAGCTGTATTGTCTATGACTTTACCTGTGTTCAGATAAGAAGACTGTGGGACATACCTCCAGGAGCCGTGGCTTCCTGGCTGCGCAAGTGGCACTTGACCTGCACGAAGCCTGCAACCAAATCTCTGCTCTGCTTAGCTTAGAATACACGGAAGACCCCCGGGAAACCCTGACACGCAGAAACCAGGCAAGGGGTTGATTCAGTCAGAAAGGGGGAGCAGAACCTGCATTTGAGCTTTCAATAAGGACTCATCCTCCAAGATCGATCCTGATGACAGTCCAAGGTCGCTGAACAGTGACTATACTCTTCATACTTTTAAACGGGAAGTGGTGAGGAGTTGGTGGATTTTCAGAGACATTCCTCACCAAATGGTTGAGGAAGAAAGGAAGAAAAAAAAACTTCAAAGTAATAGTATTTGAGAATCATGAAAGAAGAGGGAACCCAAATCAAATCCACGAAAATAAATGCTACCCTTTCCTTCTGGCACTTATAAGAGAAAAAGAGCCAGTGGGTTCTTCAGCAGCCTCTCCCTCCCTCCTCCTCTGTGACAAGAGTCTCGGGGTTCAGCACCTCGGAAAGCGCCCCTTCTCCCGGCACAGGTTACGCATGCTCCTTGGGGCCAGCCGCCCGGCTCTAAGGGCGCCTGCGAACGTAAGCGGACTAACCGGCTTCTGCAATTCCCTGGGAGTTAACTGCAGAGAGACCGAGACAACTGCAGACCTCTAGGCTGTGAGAACGAAGGCAAGCAGCTTCCCAATCTCTATTTTTCTCTAAAGGGACAGAAACCACATCCAAGCGACAGTAGAGGAAACCAACAGAGGTCGTGGAAGGAGGAGCGGTCTGGAGTCGCGCTCCTGAGCCGCAGGTGGGTTGTGCGTCACTGCCCGAGTGGCTCCGGGAAACGGAGAGGGGAGATCGCAGTCGCGCGGTGGTAACCTAGAAACTTCTCCAGGGCAGATGCCCCGCTCAGCTCCCGAGCCCAGGAAGGCTGCCCGCGCGCGCAGGGCGCACAGAGCACCCAGGTTTTAGGCACCGTCTTCTGCCGGTACTTTGAAAGCTCCCTCACACCCTGCGCTCTGCCGGGGTCCACAACGAGGAAAGCCTGCCTCCCGTAATTGCCTGATCCCCAGACATGGCCTAGAGGAACCTGCGCACGCGGGTGGTCGCTGCAAACCACGGCAGGCAGCCACCATGAGCAAGGGTGCTGGAGGAGAGGGGCTCGCAGAACTCTTCAGCCTGATCCCGGACTTTCTTCAGGCGGCCAACGCGAGTGCCAACGGGTCTCTGCAGCTTCAGGATTCGTGGTGGGAGCTGGGGCTGGAGCTGCCGGATGGCGCTGCGGCAGGGCTTCCCCGGGGCAGCGGCGGGCCAGAGAGTTCAAGCACAGAAGCCCGGGTGCGCGTTCTCCTCAGCGCGGTGTACTGGGTGGTCTGCGCGCTGGGGCTGGCAGGCAACCTGCTCGTGCTCTGCCTGATGAGCAGCAAGCAAGGCTGGCGCAAGTCTTCCATCAACCTCTTTGTCACCAACCTGGCGCTGACCGACTTTCAGTTCGTGCTCGTGCTGCCCTTCTGGGCGGTGGAAAACGCGCTGGACTTCAGATGGCCTTTCGGCCAAGCCGTGTGCAAGATCGTGTCGACAGTGACGTCCATGAACATGTATGCTAGCGTCTTCTTCCTCACCGCCATGAGTGTGGCACGCTACCACTCGGTGGCCTCCGCTCTTAGGAGCCACCGAAGCGGAGGGCATGGCAGTGGCGACTGCTGCTGCAGCCAGAGGTTGGAAGACAGCTGCTCCTTCTCAGCCAGGGCGCTCTGCGTGTTGATCTGGGCTTTGGCCGTACTCGGCTCGCTGCCCAACGCTGTTTTTTCCACCACCATCAACGTGATGGGCGAGGAGCTATGCCTGGTGCGCTTCCCGGACAAGTTGCTGGGCCGTGACAGGCAGTTCTGGCTGGGCCTGTACCACTTGCAGAAGGTGCTGCTGGGCTTTGTACTGCCTCTGGGAATCATCAGCCTGTGCTACCTGCTGCTGGTACGCTTCATTTCTGACCGCCGTGTGGCTGGCACCGAAGCAGTGGCCGGAGGAGGCCTGACTGGGGCCAGCGCTCGGAGGCGGTCCAAGGTCACCAAGTCAGTGACCATCGTGGTCCTGTCCTTTTTCCTGTGCTGGCTGCCTAACCAGGCCCTCACCACCTGGAGCATCCTCATCAAGTTCAACGTGGTGCCGTTCAGCCAGCAGTACTTCTTATGCCAGGTGTACGTGTTCCCCGTGAGTGTGTGCCTGGCGCACTCCAACAGCTGCCTCAACCCCATCCTCTACTGCCTTGTGCGCCGCGAATTCCGCAAGGCGCTCAAGAACCTCCTAGGGCGGTTTACCTCACCCTCTCTCACCAACATGCGTCCTTTCACCGCCAGCACTAAGCCAGAGCCGGAAGATCACCGGCTGCAGGCCCTGGCACCACTCCATGCAGGCACAGAGCCCGACCTGCTCTACTACCCGCCGGGCGTGGTGGTCTACAGTGGGGGGCGCTATGACCTGCTGCCCAGCAGCTCAGCCTACTGATATCAAATAAGACACAAAGAATGCAGCAGAACAAAGGCCCCCACCCCTGGGTAGGGAAGAAGGAGAGACTGGAGAGTGAGGGGCCCTGCTTCGAGAAGTAGGAGGGGAGATGATGGGGAAAAGGGAGAAGGGCTGCCTGTGAGCAGCCTAAAGGGTCTTCTCTGGAGAAGAAAGTCTACAAAGTGAGGGAAGAACAAGAAGCTGAAAAGGGAGTCAAAGTCATGCCCAGGGGGCCTGGCCACTAGCCTGGCTCTCCACTGAATCCCACCTCTGTGTCCTCTCTTTGTGCTGTCTACCTACCCTGGGCAGGGCTGGAGCTCCCAGAAACAGCAGCATCAAGAAAGTGACAAAATTGGGGCGCAGGGGTTGGGTCTCAGCCCAGTGATGCACACAGGCAACTGAGCGTCTGTTCCAGGGCTGTCCTCAGAGCCCTTGGTGCTCTCTGAGCTGCATCAGACAGAAAGGCTGCCCCACATCTCTTTCCTTCGCTCTTAGGCCTGTGAGACTGGAGGAGCAAAGGTCTTACTTGTTGCCCAGAGAATGAGTTTCGAGGGTAGAACACTTTTCAGGGTTGGGAGAAAGCACTGACCATGTTTGTTTGACCTAAAAGGAAGGACAAGAGAGAGGCACCTCCAGTAGAGCCCAGCCTGTTTCCAACCAAGTGGGCACAAGCTGAGCTTGTCTGCAGGCTTGCCACCTCTGAGCGCAGTGTTGCAGAAGCACAAGGTCCATTCCAAATGAAATGGAGAGATTCATTTGGGAGTGTCCTTCATGCAGGACAGGACAGTGCAATTAGACAGGCTGAGTACAAAAATGTCCTTAGGCTACTCTTCCTAAAGCAATTCAGGTACTCGCTTAGAACTGAGCAGGAGGAGCAACAGCAGCACTTTGGAAGCTGGGTGCTCCAGATCCCCTGAGAACAAGGATTCTGGGTCCCCTGGGCTCTTATACAGTGGCTGAAAAGGACTCAGGAACATCTTGTAAAGCTTTCTGGGAAGCAAAAGTGCATCAACACTCTATGGCTTGGATGTTGGGGTGATTCTTTGATTCAGCCTCTGCACCAGAGAATAGAAGGATGCCTGTGATGTTTGGGCATGCACAGAAGAGTAAGAGATGTTGTAGAAATGTGCAGGGGCTTCCTAACAGCAGGATCTGTTCTTTCAAGAAGAAGTGTAAGAATGGGGAAAAGAGTGGAAGACTCAATTAAAGCCACCCTAAAAGGAAGGCAACCCTGGAGAGGCGGTTCTGAGAGGATCACCAGAATATCAGGTGTGAGGTTCCTTATTGCTCAAATTATTGGCAAGAGAAGGTAAGAAATAAAAATTCCCAAAGGAGAATAGCTAAGCAGAGTCCTTTTATTCTAAAGAATGCTTTGCACTTGGCATATGCATGTTGAATTCTTCTCTAACTTCCATACAGTTCGTGGGGTCATCTCTTAAAAGCAACTCACATTTCCCATGACAGCTCTGCCTGTGCAGCAGCTTACTGTGTTAGGATCCTCACAAAATCCTCTCTTGAAGCTGTTCTGAGAACTGAGATCAAACACCAACCCGTCCACCCACCTGCCAGTACTGATAGGGACACTACTGTTTTCTTCAGCTATTTAGTGTAAGGATCGAGAAACTGGTGACATAGGCACTTCCAAGTGTGGTCACTTTAACACAATGAATAATTGTTAGAAAATGTGTTTAAATGACTTCATAAACTGTAGAATTGTTGAGTAATTCTGTTGAAATTTCTGTAATGTCTGAGATTTAAAGTGAAAGTATGAGATCTACTACTCTGTCATCTTTTATGTCACTGTCTATAGCATACACAGCACAATAACTAGATATTCATATAAATTCCCTCAGAAACAAAAGCTACTTGACCTCAACCCTGACAAATCTTGAGAAGTTGCCTTTCAGAAAACTGGCTTCTGTTTCAAGTAGTCATTTTTGCCTTCCTTTATCTCTCACAGGTAAAACTTATTGATATTAATATTAACTACCAATTGGACTAATGAGTGTTGAAATATAAACCCCCTAAATCTCCAAAATACATGAAAAATCAACACAGGAAAAAGCAAATTACCTATTATTGTGACAGGTTATTTATGTACAACAACCAATTTTAGACACTAAATGAGAGATTCTTATTAGGGCAACTTGATATTTTGATTTTGACAATAGAATTCTGTTGGGGGGGGAGCTCAGAATCCTTAGGAGTGTTGAGGTATATTCTTTTGTTACTATGGACACTAGTACAAAAAATGAGAAGGAGTTAGAGGGTGCTCCAGAGGCTCCTGCCTAGGCACAGGTTCAGTCATGAAGTAGCAGCAGAGACAGGTTCTTTAAACAAAACAGTAGGCAATTGGGCAATATCAAGGTGAAAATCCAAGCCGTAGTAAGAAAGAGAGAGTATGAGGCACAGGGGCACAGCTGCCCATTGAGGCTGACGGGGAAATCGGGGAGGGAAAGGAGGCTGCAGCAGAGAATCACGGATGGTCTGCTCTCTGAATGCTCTGTTGACCTGGTAGTCTCCCCCTAGCCCTGAGCAGCCAGGGCACTGCCTGCATCTCATCATTAGAGAACCTTGCTCTGCCCCACTCCTCCAGCCAGGTCCTCTCTGCATGTCAAAGAACATCTGCCCTACACTCTAGGCTATGTTTCACACATGAGATCCTAGAATTCCCATCCAAACACACTGAGTCTATCTGCAAGACCTTTGAGGGGCCTTGTCTAAGTCCCACTTTTAGTGGCAGAGCACACTGTTCACTGTTGAGTCCCGGTACCCTTGGGTGTAAGGAGCCGCTTAGGGAGCTATTTGTATGAGTGCTAGAGTGGCGAGGCCTGGGTGGCTAAGGATAAGCTAATGCCAAAGTGCACACCAGGACTCTCACAGTGCTGATCACAGAGGAGCAGGTGGAGAAGAGGAAACTGTCACCAGGCAATGTCCTCTCAGCCAAGTTATTCTTTCTCAAGCTCTTGGGGAGCACTGAAGCATTTGATCAATTACAAACTCACATGGGTCAATAACTGCATGACCATGCTCCAAGATAAGGTAGGAAAGGCATCACATAACTGTTTTAGCTTTGAAAGACACATGGGCAAATCTTTATTCTGCATCAGTCAGGCATGCTGGGAGTTATGGTGGGAAGCACCTATGAAGACCTAAGTAGACCTAAGGACTCAGGATGGGATGATGTGTCTTGTGCAGGCGTGACTGAAGCTTGTTACCATTTCTTCCCCCCTGGGCAAGTGCCAGCCACCAGGCTGAGTGTTGTCCCTATAGGAGAGACAGAGGCCCTGGTTCTAATGTCAGCTCTTCCCCTTGTCATTGCACAGCTTCAGATAAGTTGTGGGGCACCTCTCTGCCTTGCTTTCCTTACCTGCAAAATGGAAAGCAATAGCAGCACCAATGCTGAGAACTGCTGGGCTAACACAGCACAACATTTAGAGTAGCGGCAAGCACTCTATGTGGTATATCATTAATCGCCACTCTCTGGTATAGGAATGATAATTCAAAATGTGTAGATGAGTGAGTGTAGCTTAGGAAGATCAAAAAGTTCAGCAGGGAATAGTAAGGCCAAGATTCTAACCCAGCTGGGTCCCTCAGCTCATGGTGTTCCTGGTAAGCATCTTGGCTTCCAAGGTGCTGAAAACTTCACTTCAGAGGGGCAGTGGGAAGGGCACAGCTATGTGCGGGATACTTAGCTTGGGGAGAGAAGATTATAGAAAGATTTTTCATAGCAACTCCAGAGGATGAAGCAACAGAGCAGACTAAACAGAAGTAAATTTATTGTGTAGTAAAATGAACATGAAGTTCAAGCAGACTTCTCAGAATGCCATGCATTAATAGGAATTCATTATGAGCCAGTTAAATGTAGTAAAACAAAATCATAAAAGTCACTGGTTATATGTTTAGTACTTGTGAATTCCGTGAAGTATGTGACTCTCTGGATACCTAAGGACTGTTGACTTTTAAAATGAGCACGTTATAGAATAAAGGTAAGCATCACAGGTAGAATTAGTCTGCTTCTCCAGGGTCAACAAGACCTGCAAAGCTCTGTGCAGAACAGACCCTCTCACGCCCACCTTTGCACTACCACACAGTGAGGATGATGCAGCGCCGCGTGGGCGCCCCACACACACTGGTTCAGGGAGGTGGAGCCCAGATGAATGAGGCCTCGGTGTGAGTCTGCCGTGCGTGGGAGCTGGACTGCACGTGAGGGGTGGGCAGATGCCAGCAGCTGAACTCACAGTGCCCAGCGCCCACGGGGAGACTCCGAAGGTGCAGAAGCAGAGAAAAGACAGATGCACATGCCCTGTGCTTCACTCGACTGAGGGTAGGACCACTGTCTCTTTATTGACCTAGTCCACGTATCTCACAAAGAGAGCCACAAAGCAACAGCCAAAGAAGGCCACCGCGGAGGCCGCAACCACCACCACCGCGACGCTCTCAGCTGCGTTGACCAGGAAGCCCAGGACACCTCCGACCAGAATCTGTGCCAGCTGCACCATGCAGGTGAGGGCAGCGCAGTCCACGCCCTTCCCACGCTTGGTGGCGCTGCCGCCCATGCTGCATTCTGGTGCCTGCTGCCTCTGCAAAGGAAGCACATCAACACACTTGGAGCTGAAGGAACTGTCACCAAGGGAGAAGATCCGGGAGCTATTTCTATAAAAAGCCACAAGGTAAATACTTCGTGGGTCAGAGGCCTTGGTTGTACCTCTCTTTATAGTGCAGAAACAGTTATCGTACAAAAACAAACGGCACTCCTGTGTAACTTTATAGACATTAGCGTTAGCTTTATGTTGATCTTATCACAAAATATTAACCTTTTCTGGTGTGTTTTTTAGCTATTTAAAAATGTAAGACAAAATCTTGATCATGGATGGTACAAAAGCAGGCAGCAGGCCTCCTCTGGCTCCTGAGCTGATTTGCGGCCACCGGGGACGTCCCACCCTGCTTGACGCTGTCTTCTCTGTTTGTTCCAAATTCTGAAAACTCACCATTAACCATGTAAGACTCAAGGATAAATATATGCAAAATGGTCCTTTCCGTTGTCAATAAATACAATGTGGTGGAACCCAAATAAGAAGGTAAATTCTATTCCTTTTCTGCTTAGTGTTTAAGATTCAAACATTTTCAAAAGGATGCTGAGCCATGCACTACTCAGGAGAGACAGCATAAAAATCAGTTCAACCACTTCGAAGGTGGCGGTTCGATTAATGATCAATATTAACTATTTATAACTTGTTAGCATTAAATATTAATAAGTCAAGTACTAATTAATATTAAATATTTGGGTTTAAAATAACTGCTATTTTGGGCTGTTTTATTCTAGGCTTTGTGTAACTTCGTTTATAATCACTACTTTATTTCATCTTCATTACTGCTATAAATGGACATAGCATCATTATCCCCATGACAACAGAGGCACGAGATGTTATTATTCTGGTCTGGATCCAAAAGGTACTAGATAGGCGCTCTCCTAAGCACATTTTATACACTGTCTTGCTTAGTTCTTCTACAACTTCGTATAGTAGGTGTTATTTTCATCTGACTAATAATTACATTTAGCCTTCAAAAGTTTAAATGGTGATTTCTCATACTATTAAGTAAGGTAAGCTTTGTGTAGAAAAAAACAAATTGTCCTTTTAATAGGCAAAAACATAAGAAAATAAATTCATACTTGATTTTCCATATAAAATTTTGGGAACATAAAAATCCAGTAGAGTAGCAGTGAACATATCACAATGAGGGTAGTAGCAAAAGCATGAAAGGAGACGCTTTATACTGCCCATTTTTGTTTGTCGTTGTGCTTGTTGAGCAATGTGAATACGTTACCTCATCTAAAATGAACTCCTCTCAGGCTAGGGAGATCACTCAGTGGTCTAGTTGCCTGCCTGGCAAGCATGAAGACCTGGGTTTGATCCCTTTGTACCACATGCCGTGCCAGCCCCAGAACCCAGGTGCGGTGGTGTATGCCTATAATCCCAGCGCTGGGGAGGCTAACACAGGGGAATCCCTGCAGCTTTTGGCTAGTCTAGATGTTGCCCAGGATGGGGCTTCCAGGAGCACACACCTCTTTCTCCTCCTCCTCATGGTGGTACTCAGCGATGAGACTGAAGGGCACAGTGTACAGGGTGCTGGACATCACGCCGAACAAGGTGCACAGGGCCAGCGTGGAGTAGACATTTGGGAAGAGTCCTATAAGTCCAGTCCCCAAGCCAAACAGCAAATACCCCAGGAAGTAAAGCCCCTTTAAGCCGATGTAGGATACCAAAGCTTTCTGAGAGTCTGTGGGGGAGAAGAAAGGGAAAATGACAGCTGCCAGCATCCCACAGCACTTAATCATTTCAGGCGATCCTTCCTTTTGAAGATGCACTTTTTCAGGGGACTTTTTCTGATGCTAAGTTAGGAACAAAAGAACCTCTTTATCTGCGGCTGAAAACAGCTGACTTTTTTTTCTTACCAGTGTTAAATCCTAGGCATACAAGACAAGTTGAAAGCCCCTTGCTAAGCTGATTTTCTTTTCCATACAGGAGAATAAGGCACAGTTTAGCAAATAGCTGAACAGCAGAAAGATGCAAAAGAAGGTGTACAAAAGCCCACATTGGCTATGGGCTCCTGGAGTCCCATGGGCATGGAAGAACACTGGGGGTTATTCTGTTACAGAGATCCAGCTCAGAGTTTGGGGTTGGGCTCAATGATCTAGCATGGGCAAGAGTTTAGTTTGATCTCCAGCACTGTTTAAAAAAACAAAACAAAAACATAAGTGAAGTGAAATCACAAGAGGCCTAATTCAGTAACACTATGATGATAATGTGTACTTATCCTGAGCCTACCATCCAATGACATCTGCAGAAAATTAGATAAATGAGCTTTTGCAGACTGATCCAAGTCATTGACAATTTCTCAGCCCCCATCTGAATGCAGTCTACATACATAGGGAAGAGGTAAAAGATGTACAATTCTCTGCAGGTACTTTCTAGGACTTCCCAATCCTTCCCAGGCTGGTGAAGGGCCTACCAGGCCCTCAGCTAGCTCCCTCACATAGACACACTTCTTAACTTTGCATCACCTCAGCTTTCTTGCCTGAAAACAGAGTAATACAACTCTGTTAGAGTTATTGTTGAAGTAAAAATATCTGAAAAATAATCCAGCCAAATGCTGAAGAGGCAGAAGATGCCCAGGTAATGTGGCTATTGCTGTTTTTACAAACACTGTCTGGTGTGCAGATAGCTTATTTTTAATTCAACTTCTCTGCAAGCAATGTGATTTATTCATACAGCGGTAGGAATAAAGCTAACGTACAAAATTAATTAAATTCTGCTCCAAGATATTTTACAGTGTTTGCCATAAAAATAAGGAAAGTTCTGTTAAATCATTAATCTTTTTAAACTCACTTTTTGTGTAATTTAGGGAAGGGTCTCACTTATAATTGTAGTTAAGGTTGATCAGACTCATAGTGATCTGCCCATTTCTAACATCCCAAGAGCTGGGATTACAGGCACGCTCCACAATGCCCAGTCTCAATTGCTGTCTCACCGTGCCCCACGGACGGGGCTAGCATGGCAGGCCTGGGGATCAAAGCCCCAGCCCCTGTACCTGCTTGCAGATACTTTAATCCACTGAGCTATTTGGCCAGCGCTTTAAATTTACTTTTAAATCTATGTATTCGGTGTCTTTCTTCTACTTAATTCTACTGGTATACATGAACAGGAGGACAAATTACAGATGTTGACATGTACCTATTCAGGAATGAAACTTTTTACATCTATCCAACTAATCATCAGATTTAAACCTTAAAGACAAGCAACCTGCTTTGTAGTGCATTTGAATCACTCATGAGACAAAACACTGTCTGGGGTCACTGGGTGCAAGACAAGCTCTAGAAATGACAAGCAGGCAGCATGGAATTCTCTATGAAATTCACCCCATGTCTGGAGAGTTGCAGGTAAGGTTGAAAACAGATGCAGTGTAAGCAGGTCAGTCTCCTAATAAGGCTGGATAACTGTGCTTACTTAATGATTACATTTATACACAAAATGTAATCTACGGTGCCTTAAGTACCTGATGGATACAACTAATATTTAGTTCTTATCCAAGCATAAAAGAATATTTGGAAATATAAGTAGCTTCAGTACAAACATTGAGAATCTAACCAACATATGCACTCTTTACTAGAGATGTCAGTAATTTTCAGGGTTGAGCATACAATGTCCTCCGATAGATCTGAAAGCTAGGGCTAGCTGTCTCCTTCCACAGTGTTCTCATTAGGATTAAAAGGAAGCTGGTGCTTTAATCATCCTTGAATATTATTGTCTGTTATGAACAATTGTGACTGCTATTTTGATTGGTGTAAGGGTGGCTTGCTATACTAAAAGAGTATGAAAAAAGTTCCTTATCACCTCAACCTACTCCAACTTCAAGGTTCCCCTGTTAAGCTGCCTTAGATAGAGATACTGGGTCTGCATCTACTGTTAGGAGATGAATCCAAAGTAGAAGGTACAAGCGTGTGCTCTGGAAGTGACAGAAACGACTGACTCTGGCCAGAGCAAGAGGGTGTGCAGGGGAAAATCTGAGATCATTTCCTAAGAGCAGAAAGTATAAGGTTGGTCAAGGGGCATTGTTAGGAATTATACTAGTGGAGGGATGAAAGAAGTTGATAGAAGTAACTAAAAGCACCGGCATATCCACACAGACAGGAGAGTCTATGCAGGAGGTCATCAGGGTGGCTAATTTGCATCCAGCAAGAGCAGCTGAAGAGTGAACTAAGCCAATCTGAAAATATTAAAATGCCAAGTTCAACTCATGGACTTGCTCCTGTAGGCATAGAGATTCAGACTGGTTGGTATTTTATAAATAAAATTTTGGTTTGAATTCACAATGATAATAAATGTGTACATTATTAAAGTTTAGAAAGCTATTTAAATAATAGTTTATTTGAAACAGGGCTTTTCATGACAAAGGGACTAAAGATAACATGCCTTTTAAATTTTAAAATGTCATGAAATTCATATGGGAATTCAAGCTAGACTAATTCAACTCCTGCTATGGTTTCACTGGGAAGAAAAAAAGTTAAAACTGACACAATGCTAAAATGTTAATGTATTTGTGGGGAAAATGTATTCCTCTTATAAAAATGAAGGTAGTAGTAAATAGTGCCATTGCCCTGTGAAGTCACCAAGAAATTCAAACAAATAATGTATTAGACCCTTTTGGTCTCTCGCTTTCTGATTCTAAAGTATTTGAGTATTCCTCCTAGAACTTTTTAGTTCATACATTCTGAGATGGGGAAAAAGTGTTTGCAAAGAAATGTAAGCTTCAAGCCACCACTATTTGAGCACCGTAAAATTTAAAGTGTTAATGGTATGGCTCTATGATTATTGGACTCTTTTTATTTCTTAGATGTTATATTAGCCCACCTCCTCCCAGTCGTCGAAATATTGAGGTAATTTAAAAGAGGTTTCCTGCTGTGTGCTGACAGGAGGAAAGTGGGGGAGGATTCAACCTTTCACTCCTTTAAGAATGGGGGTGTGTCCTATGAATGGTGACAAGGATTCTTCACATCTCTTTCCTCTTTCCTCTTTCTCAGCCTGGGCCACATCACTGCTGTCCCTGAGTGTGTGCAAAATCTGGAGCTCTGAGTTAAAAGTCAACTTTTCCTCTCAAGGCCCCCTAGAAGCAGAGAGCAGGGAGAAGAGGTCATTATCACAAGGTCATTACTCTGAGGATCAAATCTCCCCTGCAGAGGACCTACTTGAATATTTCAGGAGAGACATTTTATTTCACTCAGTGTAGGAAGAGCCTCAAGTTGCCCATAAACATTAGCAAGCAACCGTTTAACCTGTGTGAGGCCCTAGAGCTATAGCACTTAAATATGGACTTCACTGAAACCAACAGCAGAAATCCCTGTAATCCATGGCCTCATAGCAGAAACTTAGCTAACTGAAGGACCAAGAGGCTCAGACCCCTTGAGAAGCTGGTGACCAAGAAGCTGTTCTCAGTCTTAGGAAAGTGGTTCTGTGACATGAATTTAGGAACATCAGAGCTAAGGTTATTTTATGTAACACTCTTATCACCTGTTGTTTTAATCATCCTTTCTGTTTTGTGCTATCTATAAATCTGATCAACACATCTTTGAAACACCACCCAACACCATAGCTTACTCCAGTAAAACACTGACTGGCTGGGACACTCTCTCACCCATCTAACATTTTGACATGGGTTTTAAAAGGTTCTGTTTTATTTTTTGAGGAAGCTTTGGTAAGAAATGCTGACGCCCCAAACAGAAAGTAATTCTTTAAGTTAATGACACCTAGGAATCTCTATAAGAAACAACACTTCCCATAGTGCTGTCTAAGTTTTGCCTGATGTCCATATATTTGTCATAAGTCTGGTATTATTGAGAAGAAAACAGAGAAATACAAAATCTTGATTCTGTTAGGCCAGAGACCTTTAGAATACACTCTTGGGAGGGGAAGACTTACAAGAATATATTGAAGAAAACACAGAGTTGATGCACAAGCCCCAGCATCCAATTTCAACCCCTCTTTCATAGATGAGAAACTCTGTGGAGTTGTGTGGGCTGTAGGGATCTCCATGGTATACAATCTGAAAGAAAGGGTAGGGGCTGATGAGCTATAAACACAATGTGTCAGGGCCTCCTGTTTATGGACTCTGCTTGTCCACTTGGGAAAAGAGCAATCAACACACAGCTGCCCAGAGTGCCCTTCTTAAGCCACGGACCTCAGTGTTTCATGAGCTGGTTACCATTTCCTTCCAACCACACACCCACCCCAGGCCTATGCTTCAAGTCTGGAAATACTCCCCTGGGGCTTTACTATTGCTGTTCCACTAACACATGGCCTCACCTGACTTAAGCAACCCTTCCACCCCTCCTCTGGAGTAGTCAACAGTCTTTGACTCACCTCTTCACACACTGTTTCTCTTTCTGTTTGGAATGTGCTCTCCTTCTACATTTCTGCAAGTCCTACTCATCCTTCAAGGCCAGATCATGCTTTATGCAGCCTTCCTGGAGCTCTACAACTCGTTCGTTGATCCCTACTTGTACTTAATCAAGTACTGATAGTTCTCACAGTGTCCTGTAGTTCTAAAGGTACAGCACCTTGCCTCCAAAATTTATCTGTAAGCTAACTCTTAAAGGTACTCTTTCTCATACTCTTCCCATGCTATACTGTATACTCTACTATATTCTAGAAGCCAATCCAGAAGAAAGCATGGATAAATAGCTGATGTGTGAATCACTATGTATGTGGCAGACTTGTCCCTTACCTGCCCCATGAAATCTGTGAAGAAGAGCATGTTGGACAGGAAGGCAGTCCATCCGATGAGGTGGCTGATACAAAGGCAGCGGTAGTGCGGAGGCATGCTCGCCAGTGCCCTCAGCAGGGACTTCAAGGTCATTACCCTCTGGGGCTGGAACAAAATGTGCAAAAGAGGTGTGACCTTCAGCCACCTGTAGGAGTCCAATCACATCCCTGTTACACATAGGTCACCTGGCCATCATAGAGAGGCCCTTTCCTGGGCATAGCACCTATGTTTCCATGGAGCAGACCCAGAGGAGATGTTCTATTCAGTGTGAGTGGCTGGCTATACTGAAGTTTCTGACCCAAAACAGGCTTTTTGTGAAATAAAAGCAAAGATACTGGGAATGATGAGAGCTACGAGTCATAATATAAAAATCATCTACTGTCCTCTTAAGTGTGGAAAAATGTTTTCTACCTATAAAAATGAAGGCAATAGCTAACTCTTTATCCTATGAAATCACAAAGGAATTCAGATGAATAACTTATTAGACTTTTTGATCTAGTGATACCACAGCACAAGGTGAAATAATACAGCGCTCAGTTAGTCACCAGATTACAGTTCCTAGATTTTTTTTTTTTTTTTTTTTCCCCCGGAACTGGGCATCAAACTCAGGACCTTGCATTTTCCAGGCAGGCACTTATGCCCCTGAGCTGTCTCCCTGGCACTATACTTCTTACATTTCTTGATCAACCAAATCCAAGATGGCCTTCCTGATCTCTGCCCCCTGGCTACTCCCATGATTATGGCATTTATATGGCAAAGAAATTTTTTTATAAATAATTAAGGTTGTTCATCAGTTGGCTTTGAACTCATCAAAAGATCCTATGACACTGGTCAAATCCCATGAGCCCTTGCAAGCCCAGCACTACAAGGAACTGAACTCTGCTTATAAGCTAATTGTGCTTATTCAGGAGACAGGCTGCTCTCCTGCTGGACCTCCAGAGGAGAGAATCCGACACTGCTGACATTTTAATTTATACTTTTTCAGACCCTAAGTGGAAAACCCACTGCATTCCACTCACTTTTAGTCTCAAAACTTGAGCGAGTGAGAAAATTTTAACCATTAACACAACTGCTTAGGAAGAAACAATGCAATGGGCTCTAATATCTTGTCATATAAGAAAAGAAAGAAATCTTCAAGTACTAAGCAGTCGCTTGCCCTGATGACACTGGCAGCAGGAACCTTAACCATGCTGGGGTGACGGATCCTTCTTGAGAGATCTTTATTTAGTTTGAGTCTTGACACGATGAAATTGACTCCAGCTGGTTTATGTCTCCTGAGATGTTCTATTTTCATTATCACTGCGAAGCATTTCATAACACTTAATATTATAATGTAATGGTTTTACTGCTTTGCTGCAAAGAAATCAGAATTTTCCACTTTATGTTTCTTATATAAATACATACTTTAAAGTCATCAATCCTTAATGCCTTCATTGAAGACCTGAAGGAAACTAGTTGAAGTCTCATAACCAATCTACTTTTCCTCCAAATGTGGATATGATGTTAGCCAAAGCGGCACCACATTGTAAGAGGGGACCAGATCCTCACTAGGCACCGTGCCCACCAGTACTTTGATTTTAGACTTTCCAACCTCCTGAACTGTGAAATATATATCTGTTGCACACTTAAACAAATTCATTAATCATGTAGCATGTAATCCATTGCCAAGTATTGTACTAATTTTATTATACTTAGTATTAAAAAATATAGACACTCCTTTGGAATTCAGAAGAATGTACACATTGCCTTGGAATTAGTAACTGTTTCTGCATGCAGAATATGTTACCAGTGGAAGTAAGGGGTGATTGTAACAAAAATGGAATACATTATTGCTATTCTTCCTCAACCACAGCAAGGAGTAGCAAAAGTTATTGCCCGAGGAACAACAGCCTGACTTTCACAGTTCAAGCTAAGTGAGTCATCTTCACTTTCCTTCTCCTCCTTGCAAAAACACACAATCTAGAAAATGAAATCTAGTGTTTGATCTTACATACTTAATTAAGTCATGCTTCTGCTTTTTTATTGTTTTTTTATTGTTTAAATTTAACAATGATTATATTACATATTTTCATCATCAGATCAGTTTAGATTAATACATATAGGTATATAAGATTGATCAAACAATTAAACATTAACCTTTCTAAATTCACATTACTTTTTTTTTCTTTTCCCCCTTCTTTTCTTTGAAAGTTGACATATTGCATATTCTCCTCACAATCATTCTACAGAGTACAGTGTGTGGGCATGACCCACCTCCCTACTGATGTTGCATAGAAAAAAGAAAGAAAAAAATAAAGGAAAGAATATACTTCTCTTTGGACTAAGAGGAAGCAGATACATACACAGTCAAAGGTTTTGCAATTGCAGTGTGCCACCAGTGAAGCTTGTGATGTTGGAGGCTATTGAATCTAAGCCTCTTCAAGCTCATCTCACCAATCTAGCTCTGTGTTCCATGCATTGTAATTAAGGATTTTTTTTTTTTTTCTTGCTGGGTGGTCAAGGGCAAGTTGAAGCAAGACCTGTATAACTAAACATTCATTT